>PVJD01016461.1:0-19033 GCA_004026545.1 Mormoops blainvillei
TATTTGTATGATCCGTCCTAATCATGGCAGTCCTATTACTCCTCTCCCTCCCCGTACTAGCAGTTGGCATTACTATGCTACTACCAGATAGAAACCTTAACACTACATTCTTTGACCCAGCTGGCGGAGGGAATCCTATCTTGTATCAACATCTATTCTGATTCTTCGGACATCCTGAAGTCTATATTCTAATCTTGCCTCTATTCGGAATTATTTCTCACATTGTCACCTACTATTCTGGAAAAAAGGAACCTTTTGGGTATATAGGAATGGTATGAGCCATATTATCTATTGGCTTCTTAGGATTTATTGTATGAGCCCACCATATGTTTACAGTGGGGATAGACGTCGATACTTGAGCATATTTTACATCTGCTACTATAATTATCGCAATTCCTACTGGAGTAAAAGTCTTTAGTTGACTAGCCACTTTACATGGGGGAAATATTAAATGATCTCCTGCTATGCTTTGAGCCCTTGGCTTTATTTTCCTATTTACAGTAGGAGGTCTAACAGGTATCGTACTAGCTAATTCCTCCCTAGACATTGTCCTACACGATACTTATTATGTAGTAGCCCACTTTCACTATGTTCTATCAATAGGAGCTGTCTGCAATTACAGGAGGCTTTGTTCATTGATTCCTCCTATTTATGGGCTATACACTAGACTCCACATGAGCAAAAATTCACTTTTTAGTCATATTTGTAGGAGTTAATATGACCTTTTTCGCACAGCATTTCCTAGGCCTGTCTGGCATGCCTCGACACTATTCTGACTACCCTGACACCTACTCTACCTGAAACACTGTCTCATCTATAGGACCTTTTATCTCACTAACAGCAGTCATACTAATGGTGTTTATAGTATGGGAGGCATTCGCAGCTAGAGAAGTTTCAACTGTAGATCTAATTACGACAAACCTCGAATGACTGCATGGATGCCCTCCTCCCTATCACACATTTGAAGAACCAACATACGTAAACCCTAAATAAGAAAGGAAGGAATCGAACCCCCACGGATTGGTTTCAAGCCAATATCATAACCACTATGTCTTTCTCTACAAGGGAGATGCTAGTAAAAGATTACCTAACTTTGCCAAAGTTAAATTACAGGTGAGACTCCTGTGTATCTCTATGGCATATCCATTCCAGCTAGGATTTCAAGACACAACTTCGCGTATTATAGAAGAGCTGCACTTCCACGATCATACACTAATAATTGTATTCTTGATCAGCTCCCTAGTATTGTACATTATCTCCTCAATACTAACAACAAACAACTCACACAAGCACGATAGACGCTCAAGAAGTCGAAACTATTTGAACAATTCTCCCCGCTATCATTCTCATTACTATCGCCCTCCCATCTTTACGAATTCTGTATATTATAGATGAGATTAATAACCTCTCCATAACCATTAAAACTATGGGACATCAGTGATACTGAAGTTATGAATACACGGACTATACAGATCTATCGTTTGACTCATATATAACACCAACATTAGACTTAAAGCCTGGAGAACTTTGTCTCCTGGAAGTAGACAACGGAGTGGTACTTCCCATGGAAATGACCGTCCGAATACTGATTTCCTCCGAAGACATACTACACTCATGAGCAGTCCACTAGGGTTGAAAACAGATGCCATTCCAGGATGATTAAATCAAACAACCCTTCTATCTACCTGCCCTGGATTGTACTACGGCCAATGCTCCGAAATTTGTGGCTCCAATCACAGCTTCATACCTATTGTTCTTGAAATAGTCCCACTAGAATATTTCAAAAAGTGATCAGCATCAATACTATAAACTCATTAAGAAGCTAACCAGCGTTAACCTTTTAAGTTAAAGATTGAGAGCCAGATCTCTCCTTAATGATATGCCCCAATTAGACACATCAACATGATTTATTACAATCCTATCCACTATTATTTCCCTGTTTGTCATTATGTAAATTAAAGTATCCAACCACTACTATCACTCAGCTCCAGAGCCTCTATCAACCAAAACAACCAAATCCACCACACCTTGAGAAACAAAATGAACGAAAATCTATTTGCCTCTTTCATTACCCCAACGATAATAGGCATACCTATTGTCATTTTAATTATTAAATTCCCCACTATACTATTCCCTTCTGCCAACCGATTAATCAACAACCGCCTAGTAGCCATTCAACAATGATTAATTCACCTTACCTCCAAACAAATATTATCTAGTCACAATCGCAAGGGTCAAGCATGAGCCCTGATACTAATATAATTAATCCTATTTATCAGCTCAACAAACCTCTTAGGTCTACTACCACACTCCTTTACCCCAACTACCCAACTGTCAATAAACCTAGGCATGGTTATCCCATTATGGGCGGGCACGGTAATCCTTGGCTTCCGACACAAAACCAAAGCCTCGCTAGCTCATTTCCTGCCCCAGGGAATCCCACTAGCCCTCATCCCTATACTAATTATTATCGAAACAATTAGCCTATTTATTCAACCAGTAGCACTAGCCGTGCGACTCACCTCCAACATCACAGCCGGACATCTACTAATTCATCTAATCGGGGGAGATACTCTGGCTCTAATAAACATCAGCATGACCACAACCTTCATCACATTTGTAATTCTAGTCTTACTGACAATCCTAGAATTCACAGTAGCTCTCATCCAAGCCTATGTATTCACACTCTTAGTCAGTCTTTACTTACACGATAACGCCTAATGACCCACCAAACACACACCTACCATATAGTTAACCCCAGCCCATTACCACTGACAGGAGCCCTATCTGCCTATCCAGTAACACTGGTGGAAGCTGGACTTGTGTCACAATATTCCCCCTCCCATTTACCTCTGGACTCAGGAGAGACAACTAAAACTGTAGCTTACTTTGAAGCTCCTATGAGGTGTCCCGGAGCTGGACAGAGGCAATAGCAAAGTTCAGCTATCACTGAATCCCCTCCCAAGAAACCCTAGAACCAAACCACCAAGTGGCTGGTTTCAGAGCACAACAAAGCACTACTTGATTAGATTCACAAATGACACACCCAAAGTGTGTTTGCAGCAGACACTAGAGCCATATTGGGGTAAATACAATAGGGATAGTCCTCACTGTGGTCATAGTCAGTTCTCATAGTAAGTGTCAGCCTTACCATCCACTGATGTGCCAATATCAATCGCGGTTGAACTACAAAAAAAGGGCACTAATGAGCCACACAAAGATAATCCTGGAGCACCTGGCTTAGACAACTGGAAGGACTGTACCTGTGGGACTCAGAGGGCACCTACTACCTAAAGCTACCATGCCAAGATAAACATAGCAGGTCTACCTAATGCATAGAAAGGATCATAAAGAGACAGAAAAAATGAGGTGACAAGTAAAGTGTCCCAAATGAAAGAACAAGAGAGAACTCTAGAAAAAAATATAAATAAAGGTAAGCATTATACTAAATGCGAAGTTCAAACCACTGGTTATACATATGTTCAATGAACAAAGGACAAAATAGATTAACTGAGAACAAAGCAATAGTAAATTAAAAAATGCATAGAAACCATAAAAATAATGATTCAGAAATAAAAAATAACCAAAATAAAGAATACATAAAAAGAATCAGTTGCAGCCTAAATAAAGCAGAATATCAAGTTAGTGATTTAGAAGACAATGTAGAAAGAAAATTCCCAATCGGAAAAGCAAAAAGAATAAAACAACTTATGAAATGAGATTTTAGGACACTTCTGGGACAATATCATGTGTAACAACATTCATATTATAGAGGTACCAGATGGAGAAGAGATTTGAGCAAGAGATTGAAAACTTATTTGAATAAATAAAGAATAAAAACTTCTGTCTTGACAAATGAAATAAACACATAAGTCCAGAAAGTACAGAGTGCCAAACAAGATGAATTCAAACAGGCTCACACCAAGACACAGTATAATTATAATGGCATAGTTTATTAAAAAAAGAAAAAGAGAAAAACAGTGAGTGGACTATAAGAAAGCTTCCATAAGACTGTCAGCTGATTTCTCAAAACTAAATTTGCAAGCCAAAAAGATTGGCACAAAATGTTCAAAGTGATGAAACTCAAAGATGTACAAGCAAGAATACTCTACACAAAAGACTATCATTTAGAATCAAAGGAGAGATAAAGGGATTCTCAGACAAGAGAAAGCTAAAGGAGTTCGTCACCAGTAAACCAGTACACACTATAAGAAATGTTAAATGGAACATCTTAAAATAAATAAATAAATAAGATCATAAATGTAAATAAAAATAACAATAACTACATACCTATCAATACTTTAAATGTAAATGGAGTCAATGCTCCAATCAAAGGACATAAGCTGGCTTAATAAATATGAAAACAAAATACATATGCTTTCTATAAGTGGCCCATTTCTGATAGAAAGACACACACACAGACTGAAAGAAAAGGAATAAAAAATATTTCGTGAAAATCAAAATTTAAAAGGAGGCTAGGATAGCAATACTTACATCAGACAGAAGAGACACTAAAACAAAGAATGTAACAAGAGACAAAGAAATACACTAATGAAAAAGGGATCAATCCATCAAGAGTATATAAAATTTGTAAGAATTTATGCAACCAGTGAAGAAGTTTATATACACAAGGTCTGTCAAGATGGTATTTCACTATGTACTATGAAAAATAGATACACTTATTGAAGAAGACATAAGATACAAGAAACATTGCAAATAGGACAACGATGCCTCAGTCACCTTCAAAACAGGCACCTTGGGACCTCACACAGTAATCCCAATCACCATCAGCTGCCCATTATATTTTCCTGAATCCCACTTACAGTCCAAAATTTCTTTCAAAGGTGATTTTACAATAATAAATGAAAGTAAGTCTAGAATAAGCAATACAAAAGATCAGTGAAACCGAGAGCTATTTCTTTGAAAGGATAAATCTTTAACCAGACTTATCAAGAAAAAAAGAAAAAGAATATGGACCCATATACATAAAATCAAAAATGAAAAAGGAGAAGAGACAACTGACACTACAGAAATGTACAGAATTATAAGAAAATAGTACAAAAAATTAATGATATGCCAGTATGTTGGACGAATGGGGAAAAATAAATTTCTACAAATATATAATCTTCTAAACTGAGTCAAAAACAAACAGAAAATGTGACTAGCACAAAAACTACTAAAGATATCAAATCAGTAATCAAAAACCTGTGAATAAAATTCTTTGATTGAGTGGTTCTAGTTAACATTACAAAATATTATAAAAATTAACATATTTTCAAACAATTTGAAAGAATTCAAGAGAAAGGAACTCTCCAACCTTATTTTACAAGGTTATAATTATCTTTATTCCAGAACCAGACTAAAAAATGAAAAGTATAAAACAATATCTCTGATGAACATAGATGCAAAAATCCTCAACAAAATATTAGCAGACCAAATTCAGCAATAATTTTAAAGGATTATGCATCATGATCAAGTGGGAATTAATTCAGTAATACAAGACTTTTTTTTAAAGATTTTTATTTATTTAATTTTAGACAGAGGGGAAGGGAGAGAAACATCAGTGTATAGTTGACTCTCTTGTTCCCCCTACTGGGGACCTGGCTTGCAACTCAGGCATGTACCATAACTGAATCAATTAGTGACCCTTGGATCACAGGCCAGCAATCAATCCACTAATCATACCAGCCAGGGTATAAGTTGTTTTAATATTACAGAAATCAATTAAAGTGATGCTCCATGTAAACCATGTAAAGGATAAGAACATATAATATCAGTAGTGCAGAAAAATCATTTGACAAAGTCCAGCATCTATTTATGATAAAAACTCTCAGTAAAGTGTGTATAGAGGGAGCATGTCTCAACATAATATAGGCCATATGTGGCAAAACAGAACTAATATCATACTCAACAGGGCAAAGCTAAAGCATTTTTTAAGATATAGAACTAGACAAGGTTGTCTACTTTTACCATTTCCATTCAACATAGTATTGCAAGTCATAGCCAGTGGATGATAAAAGAAATAAAACACATCCAATTGGGAAAGGAATTAAATGACCATTATTTGCAAATGGAATTATGCTACATAAAGAGAAACCTAAGTATTTCAAATGAACTATTAGAATAAATTCAGTAAAGTAGCAGAATAAAATATTTAATATTACAAACGATTGCATTCTTATACACCAATAACTATCAAAAAGTTAAATTAAGATAACAATCATATTTAGAAGTATATCAAAAGATAAACTATCTAGAAATAAATTTAACAAGAGGCAAAATGCCCATGCTTTGAAAACCATGACATATTGAAGAAAATCCAAATAAATGGGAAAATACACTGTACTTAAGAATAGGAAGACTTAACATTGTTAAAATGTCCACATTATCTAAAGTGATTTATAAATTCAATGTCCTTTTGTTTATCTGACATATTGTTTTTTATTTGAGAGTATTTATCATTTTTCATTCTTGAGATGAATCTCAATGATCATGGTGTGTGGTCTTTTTAATATATTGCTGGATCTGGTTTGCTAATATTTTATGAGGATTATAGCATCTATGTTCATCAACGATAATGGCCTGTACTCTTCTCTCTCTTTTTTTTTTGTATATTTATTGAGCACGCTATTACAGTTGTCCTATTTTCCCCTCTCTATGGCCTCCGACGTGCCTCATCCCATCATACCTGCACCACTTAGTCCATGGCCATGGGCGGTACACACCAGTCCTTTGGCTTCTTAAGTTCCCACACTACTCCAAACCTACCCCTGTCCACTCTCTTTTTTTTTTTTGTAAACATTTTCCCGCCATCACTTTCCCCTGCCCCACCCCCCACCTCTCTCCCTCAATTCTTCCCCAATTTGGCTTTGTTGATGGGTCCTTTATGACCCTTCCCCTCCCTTTCCCCTATCCCCCCTCTCTCCTCCCCTCTGGTTCCTGTCAGTTTGTTTTTAATTTCAATGTTGCTGGTTATGGTTTGCTTCCTTGTTTATTTTGTTGATCAGTTGACCTGTATTTTTCTTTGTTGTGTCTTTATCTGGTTTTGTAATTAGGATAATACCGGACTTATGAATAAAGTTTGTGAATATTCACTCTTCTTGAAGTTTTTGAATAGTTTCAGCAAGGTGGGAGTTCTCTCTTTCCTAAATGTATGGTAAAATTCACTTGTAATGACTTTCAGTGCAAGACTTGTGTTCTGGGAGGTTATTTTTATTGCTGTTTCAATTTCTGTAGTTGTTATTGGTCTATCCAGGCCTTATGATTCTTCGTGACTCCATTTTAGATTTTATGTTTCTAGAAATTTTCCCATTGAGCAGATTGTCAAAATTTGGGGCATATATTTGTTCATAGTAATTTTGACAATCTTTGGTATTTCCATTGTATCAGTTGTAGTTTCTCCTTTTTCATTTCTGATTTTATTTATTAGCATATTCTTTCTTTTTTTCTTTATGAGTCTGGTTAAAGGCTTGTTGGTTTTGTTTATCTTTTCAAAAAACAAGCTCCTGAATTTTTTGATACTTTGAATTGTTCATTTAGTTTCTTTGTCATTTACTTCTGCTCTGATCTTGATTATTTCCTTCCTTCTCCTTACTCTGGGCTTTGTTTTCTGCTGTTCCACTAGTTCTTATATAGGTATGGATAGGTTGTTTATTTGAAATTTTTCTATATATTTTAGGTAAGCCTTCATTACTATGAACTTCCCTCTTCAGTGTGAGCACCCCTGCCATAGCCCAGTATTATAGCATAGCTACTGGACTCTTCCTTTTCTTTCTCCACACAATCAGGATGATATGAGACCTGAAAGAAGCTTATGCATACAGGGTATTATCTATTGACTTGGGAGAGAGGGGAAGAGTCATAGGTGTGAGAGAGAAGCATGTTTATATCGTCTTCCATATGTGCCCCCAACTGAAAGCCCTCTCAAGGCAGAGGAGGTATTGGTAGGGGATTATTTCCTTAGTCAGCCAGATAAGGGAAAGC
Source organism: Mormoops blainvillei (assembly GCA_004026545.1). Taxonomy (NCBI): domain Eukaryota; kingdom Metazoa; phylum Chordata; class Mammalia; order Chiroptera; family Mormoopidae; genus Mormoops; species Mormoops blainvillei. The sequence goes on from PVJD01016461.1 coordinate 7,984, forward strand.
TCCCACCAATAAACAGGCTCTCTGCTTTGGGGAGAGACAAAAACTGCTGGAGACAAAATCACCATCATTTCCCCCCTCCCTTAAAGTGTCAAAACACAGATTTTGTGTGTGTGGCTCCGCAGCTTCAGCCCCAGTGAAGGGAGGGTCCTACAGTCTGGAGCCAATGTTATGAGAATCTGGAGTGGGAAGCACTAGGAAGAGTCTTGGGGAGCAGTTGTGGGATTTTTCAGGGCCCCGCTATGTCTGGGCTCCACAACAACCATCTTCCTTGAGAAGAGCTATCCCCTTCAAGGGAAAATCAATCACCTTACCCCATGAAATACCACTCTCCCCACCACCCTCTGGAAATCCTCTCATTACAACCTCTGTAAAACTGTTAGCTCCACTCAGCATATTCTTAACTTTTTTTCTTTTTTCTTTTGTGTGCTTTGTTGTCAGTTTTGCTCTGTCTTGATGTTCTCTTTTCCCTCTTTTTTCCCTGCCTTCTCTCCTATCCTGTATCTTAACCCTTGCGGAAGAGACAACAACATAAACATACTCGGGTGTCATCAGAGGCTAGTGACAGGACACAGCCAATCCATATGCAATCTTGGGAAACAGACTGGAGGTCCCCCTTCACAGGACAGCTACAGAAACACCCTTCTGGAATGTAGCAGACCCAAAATCAGGGCTCAGGAAACCTAATAAAGGCCCCACCCTGCTAATTACAGATTGATAACCTCTGATAGGTTCATACTAGTGGTTCAGGGGAGGGGGAACAAACCCATCATCTTCCCTGAAGTCTGAAAGGCATCTGCCATGGGAGATCCAAGAATCACAGCCTGTTGTTTCTGCCAGAAGCTCTCCCAGAAGTAGTCTGGCCTGCTACTAGGCTAAGATTGACAGTAGGCAGAGACTGGCAGAGGTGGATCCTGTGGCAACTTGGGACATTTGTTGACATGCCTCTGGACCCAGTGCTGATAAAAGCCAACTTTACAGAGCAACTTGACCCAAACTGGGAGAAGTCAAGCCTGGAGGAATCAGCCACAAACTGGGGATAGACTACAGCATTGAAAAGGCAACTGAGGGCCAGGTGTGGACAGTGCCATACATTGTATTATGCCAGAATCAGACATCAGAGCAGTATCCAAAGGACAGAAACCAGAAGGCAAGATCTAAACTGTGCAGAAACAAATCCACTTGGTTCTTTTTTCATTATCTTAGCTATTTTTCTTTTTTGTAGCCATATTATTTATGCTGTTTATTTATTTTTTTGTTTTCCTTTGATTTTGGTGCTCCAATTTTTCTTTCACATCTTCTATTCTACTCTTAGAGTATGCCACTGTCCCATTTCCTCTCTATTTATTATCTTCCTATGTTCCTTTTCCTCTTTCAATTCATTATGAGTAGTAGCTCTCTTCCTCTTTCTCCTCTTATAATCATTTTTCTTTCCTTTGGTCTTCTCATATTCTTTTCCCCTGTCCCTTTTTTCTACTATTCCATTTCTCTGTTCACTTTCATTTTTCTTTGCTCTCATTGTGGATATTGTTATGGAGGGGAGGGAGTTTGCTTGTATTCATGTTGTTTTGTGTTGTTTTGCTTTGTTCTGTCAGCATCTATACAACAGCATACAACATGGGGTAGGGGTTGCCTCTTAGGCAGAGGGGAGCTCCCATCAATGAATGGGTCAGTACTAATCAAGATCCATATACAATAGGGGAGTCTATATAACACACACAGAGCTCATTCCTAGAGCATCCAGACTAGGACATCAAGGAGTCTGCACCACTGGGTCCCAGTGTCATTTGAATGTCATTAGTTTAAGAGGAGATAGCAGAAAAAATTCCCTTACATGGTGCCCAAATGTAGTTGAGGTTAATTATTTAATGAAAGAAGATGATGTTGGAAAGTAATATGATGAGAATAAAAATAATGACATAGGTGGCTTGTTCAGAGTCTCTGAAGCCCATTCTATCTGTAACAGTTTATGAGAGTTGAACATTTTTATAAGTTTTTTTTGGCAACCCTCAGTGTTACACCATGCATGTTTCTGGTCTTCCCCTCTTATTCCTTCAGCTGCTTTGCATTCTTCATATCAGAGTAGATGAACTGGGGCTCCTGAGAGAGACACACAGGAAGAATGATCTAAATTAGAAAAAGGGTAAACATAGTAGAGAGAGAAAACATGAAGGACTTTCAAAGAGGCCATTTCATTTATTCTCCAGAAATACTCTTCTGTTTGCTATGGAGAAAAAACTTAGAGTCCCTGGGTTTCTTCTTAGACCTCGCTCCCAGACTTTATGCTTCAGAGCACAGAACTGCCACTCTCAGTGTGTGGATCTTTATTTCCTCCTGCCCTACTGCAATATCCATACCTTGATATTGCCTACTCTGAAATCCTTCTGAAACTTCATTTATCCTCAGGCCCTGTACAAATGCTGATTAAACAAAAACCCAGTCTGCTCTCTAATGCAAATTCCATAGATTATTAGCCTTATTATCTATTTTTTCTTTTGGATTATCTGACCATTCTGTCAGAGCTTATTTCCTGACATTCATTATCTCCTTTAGACAACCCACCATAGGTGGTTCACCCCATATACAGAAGAAAAATTGAAGGTGGGTACAAAACAAGAGAGATGCACTCTTAGGAGATCTTCTGAAATTGGAACCCTCTTTGTTATCAAATCTTGGCAGTGTGACTGCAGGGGCTACTTAATGATGTCTATCTTTTCATTCTTAACCACAGATAGTGTTTGATAACAATTAAGTGGAGACATTATATCTATTTAATTTTGCTGGGCTGATCACAGGAAGAGAAGAAATCAATTCTTTATAAGAAGCTGCAGTGGCCCAACCATGAGCAAGGCTGGGGAAACAACAGAGGCTCAGAAGAAAATAACTGGATAAATTTCCAGGAAATTGGCCAAATTGTGAGCAGTCACTGGCTCTATCAAAAGCAGCCAGAAGCACAGACCAAAGGGCAGGTTGTAAGGTTAGAGTTTCAAGAGCAAGGAGCAACAGCTTGAAAGATGCAGCTATGCACTGGAAAATAATTAGTCTCAGTTTTTGCAAAGTTACATGTCAAAGTGAAAATTCTCTAGATTTAGGTTGATTTGTTCAGTGACTTCTTTCATACCACTCCAAGACTGCAACAGGTCCCTTAAAAGAAGTTCTGCAATGATCCTCTTTAACCAAGATAACTCCTCCTGGACTTTAGATACTATGAACTTTAGATATTTTTACTTAGTCTGTTTTTATCCCTTACCTTCTATCTTAGAGTCTCCCTGCTTATTTCCAATAGACTCAATGAACCAATGTCCTTTTGTATTGTATTGTTGTTGGGTGTGTTGTTTTTCAGTTTCTTTACAAGTGCCTTCCTGCAGATATTGTTCAGGCCCTCTTTTATGTGTACATAGCGCATTGAAGCTTACATTATGTGTAAATAGCGCATTGAAGCTTCTATCGTACACAGTGTTCCATCTCCTGGGAAGAAGATCTGAAAAGAACCACTATGAAGTTTCTCACTTGAACCTTCTGATTGCCAAATGCTCCAGGCCTGGGAAAAGTCTACATCCACATCTGCAGTAGCCACTGCAGGAGAAAGATGAGATTTCACGGAAACTTGTAAACAAGTGTTCAGACATTTATTTACCAGCCTCCTGCTTCATAACTAGCCTCCCAAACCCCAACACCATTCCAAGGGAATAATGTATTTATTGACAGTGACTGAGCCTTATGAGTTTGGAGTTGCTAGACCACCTTATGGTCTTTTCTTCTCTTTCCCTTCTCCCTACCTCAGCTCCAGAGCATTTTCTTATGTCATCATTGACATACATTAGCTTCAGTTCCTGATAGTCGAGAATGAGCTGGATTCTTGAGAGTTTGTGCTGAGAGCACCTGAGAAAGTGAGCTAATTACATGAGTCTCCAGGGAAGTTAAGCTCAGGAAAGAGCAAGTAGAGGCCGACCAGGAATGGTACTCTGCATGATTTTATGGCCCCTTGCAACACTATCAGGGTATGGCGTTTTGAGTTTTCACTGCAGGTGTACAGGCAGACACAGGTCACATAATCACAAAGTCTAATCTTAATAAGATAGCTACTTTATCAAAATCAAAAGCTTTTGTTCTTCATTGTTATCTTTTTCAAAATTTATAATTAAAACAATAATAGTGCCCCCAAATTAATTTTCCTCTTAAAAGTTTTTAGGTCTTCATCTGCCTCATTCTCATCATTATATCTTTTTCTTATACTCCTTTTCTTACATTTTACATTCCCAAGAAAACATTATAACCCTTGAGGAAATAATCCTCATTCTATGCATACTTTTACCTACCTAAATATCTAACAAAAGTTATTAATAATAGATAACTAATTTTTACAGTATTCATGATTAAATTAATTTAAAATGTGTAATTCTAGGCAAGATTCATGTGGACTAACCTAAGACAGTGCCATTCTAGCACACATGTAAAGAAATGGAGACATTAGTGCTATAGAAAACTAGCATGTAATCAAATAGCCTTGATCCTTTCATGTAGGGTACTAATAAATATTTAAAATTATGAATGAGGGAGACCCTTAGTGTTCCAATTTTTTTGTTGTGCAATTATAGTTGTCCCCATTTCCCCCATTACTCACCCCACCCTACCCACGCCCATCTCCCACATTCAGACCTCTCACCCCCATTGTCTTTGTCCATGGGCCCTTTATACATGTCCCTTGACAACTCTTCCGCTTCTTTACCCCATTATCTCTGTCCCCCCTCCCTTCTGGTTACTGTCAGTTTGTTCTTTATTTCCATGTCTCTGGTTTTATTTTGCTCACTTTTTGTTCTGTTGATCAGGTTCCACTTATAGGTGAGATTATGGGCATTTATGTGGTATTTGTGTTTTGCTGTCTGGCTTATTTTATTTAGCATAATACTCTTCAGTTCCATCCATGCTGTTGTAAAGGGTAGGAGTTCTTTCTTCCTTTCTACTGCATAGTATTTCATTGTGTAAATGTCTCAGTTTTTTGATCCTCTCATTTAATAATGAGCAATTAAGCTATTTTCACTTGGCTGCTGCAAATTGCACTTTTATGAATAATTTTGAATATGAAAAAAATCTCACTTGGCTGCATTATTGGCAGAACTTGCTCCTGAAAAGCAGACAAATAAACAGGGGATATAAAGACCAATAAACTTCAGGGGACAGAATTTTATTCTTAAAATTTTTACCTGACAACTATGTGTAATCAGCTGGTAAAATATGATACAAAAGAGGAATCCAGTTATATATCATCCAAATTACTACTAATTTATTCTAACATTGGTAATTGAATAATTTTTCTTTTCCTTGGACTGATTTAAAATGCCACTTAAAATAGTAAACTCCATGTGCATTGGTCACTTTCTGTTCTATTGTCTCACTCTATTTATGAATTAGTACAATGTTTTAATTATTATAAAATATATTCTAACAATATATTTTAATGGCTGTAATTCTTGATAGTTCTAGTTCTATTTAACTATTCCTTTTGTTTAGACTTAACATGATCATTATTACTTTTAAAAGTCTTTTGATAGTTGTAACTCCCATTGTATAGCAGTGGTCTTGGGGTTAGGTTTGATATTGACATTCACAAAATAAAATAGGCTATCTTTTGCATCATTTAGCCTTACTGATAGATACAGCAGTAGGGAAAACACTACATATCATCATGAAACCCTCAAGATCACCATCAGAGGGAGACTTCAACAGCAGTCGAAAAGCTCTAGTCCTCCAAATAACAGCTCAAGCAGAAAGACCACAAACATGTATAAACGTGTCACTACAGAGTACTTTCTCAATTTCAATTTCAAGAGTCATATTACACTTGGGGTAGTCCCCAATTATTTTTTACATCAAATGTTTATAATCTGAATCAGAGTTCTCCCAGTATAAACACAGTTTACCAACCATAAAATGTGTTGCCTGGTAACAGCCAATGTTCCAACTTTATTAGGTTCCCAGGAACAGTGTTAGAAGGCTAAGCAAAGTTTATTTTCCTAAGGAGGAGAAACTATCATTTGATTCATCTTCAGGAAAAGAAAGAATGACCTCGAAATGACTCTCTATGAAGCCAAACTGTCTTAAGCGTAAAGCAAATGACACATATTTTCAAACAGTTCAAAACCAGTCTGCATGATTCTAGAAATTGTTTATTGAATAAATTATTTTAACGTGAACTTTTGTCTACTTTATAAGCACTCTGGAACAATAAAAAAAAATTGGTGATATGTTGGCTCTCAAAGAAAATTCCAAAGGGTTCCAGAAAAATAAATATAGTATAATCTTTCCTGATGATAGTGCACTGATAATTCATAACAAAACTGAAAAAAAATAGCTATGTCTATAACATAAATTTATGGGAATTAAGTCAAGCTATTGATACATCTGTAAATTTATAAGACACAAGAAAGCAAATGATTTCAATATCAAAATTGTTCAAAAGAATAAGACTAACAAGAACACAACAACTAACAAAAATAAAAGCAGAAATTGTAGAATTATAAAGCACAAGTAGTAGATAAAAATAATTCAAATAGCTTTACTTTTTAATAGAAAGGATAAACAATTTTTTATACTATTTCACATATAAAAAACCACAGACACAGGGGAAGATGGAAAGGTCACAGGCAATCACTTTGCTCAATTTTAAGTACCTTTGGAACCTTGTATAAAACATGATTTCCTAGAAAAAAATTCCCTGGAAGAGAAAGAAAATGTTAACAAATTATAACATTAAGGATGAGCTATAGTATACTGTTTCATAAATTTCAAATTGCGGTGGTTTAAAAAAATAGAAAGTTTCATTTATCACATACCACATTTCCATCATATATATCTAGAGGTTTCTATTCACTGTGTTACTCAGAGAATTAGGTTGATGCAGCCTGCTCACCTAAGCTACCATCAACTCAGCATACATTTCCAGTATCAGCAGAACATGAAAAGGGGAAATGGAAAATCAACCTTTCACTCTTAAATGTTTCTGCCCAAGGAATGATGCACACCACTTCTGCCAGTATTTAAATAACCCCACCTAACGTTAAAAAGACTGAAAATTGTTGAACATTTACAACATCTCTCACATTAATTACAAGAGCAGAAATAAAGTCTTAAAACAGGTGCCTCTTCAAAACCTTACCAAGTGTAGATAGTTTAACGGGGATTTCCACAGAACGCTTTAAAATTCAATCATATGGCTATGTAAACTACTTCAGGACATACCTCCAAAAAAAAGATAATGGTGAACTATCTTTTATAAAGATAGAATAACATTGATTATAAATCCAAGAATAGCACAGTAAGGACAATCCTGGCAAATCTAACACGTTAATATTGATAAAAATTTTTTCAATAGGTGCTAGTTTATATTTTAAAATGCATGATTAAAATTGGATTTTTACCAGGAATGCAAAGATTAGTCAATATTAGGTATTCTGGTATAATATAATTTATTAATTTAATAGATATAAAAGAAAATTTTACATGATTACCTCCATAGGTACTAATAAGATATTAACAGAAAATAAAAGTTGTTTCTAAAACAATAGTCTCAATAAAAGAAGAATGCTGGAATTTATTAAAAAGAGTATTTTAATATAATCTATAGTAGAAAGACACACAAAAAAACCATCTTAAAAACCGGAATACCATAACTACTATTATTTAACATTGTACCAGAGGCACTTGAGTATATAATTAGACATAATTTTTTTTAAATTGGAGAGGAGAGCCCTAGCTGGTTTGAAACAGTGGATTGGGTCTCATCACAAAAACTGAGTGGGCCGGTGCATATTCAGACTCAAGGAGCATGCCTGAGTTGTGGGCCAGGTCTCTGGACTGGGGCATGCAGGAAGAAGCTGATAAAGTACCTCTCAAACAATGATTGTCATTTCACTTTCACCTTCACCTCTCTAAAAATAAATAAAGTCTTTTAAAAATATGGACAGGGAAACAAATATTTTATTGCTTTGTAGATTATTTTCTTCTATATTAAAAAACAACACAATTGACATGTTACTTAAAAAATGAAACAATTTGGACTTGGGAAGATGGTAGAAGAGTGAATGGAAGTCACACTGACCTCCTCCCTGGATGAATCTGGAATTGCAATTAAACTGTGGAGAAATCAACCAGAACAAACAACAATAGTGAGAGAGAAGCCTTATAACCCTGGACAGACATAAGATCAGTTTCAGCACAAGAAGACTGGTAAGGAGTGCAGCAGAGACTCAAGAAGGTTGGCTTGGCCATCCTCAGGAGGCAGCCCCACAGGGATATTTAAGCAGCCAGTTGATTCCCCTGAGAAGAGTGGGGTCTAAACCATAAGTTGGGGGTCCTCAGCTTACAATACCAGAGCCCAAAAAGTACACAGATAACAGCCAGCTGCAAAAAGTGGCAGGGTTGTTGTCTGCCAGAGAGGAGCAGCTGGAGACTGAAAGAACTGTTTAAAGAGCCAATGCACATATTTTCATTTGTAGCCACTTACCCTTGGCTCCAGCAGAGGAAGGGGCAGAGTGGGCTAGAGATGCCCAAGGAGAGACAGGTAACTGAGACTTGGGGAGAGAACTAAGAGAGTGGCGGCCATAATCCCTGTGATGAGTCAACCTCAAATAAGGCAACAGCCATCAAGCTCTCAAAGAACAGCCCCTTCTGAGCTGTAGAAACCTGAGTGGAAACATCAGCCCTGGCCCCAGGAGGGATTCGGCCCTACCCCATGGTGCTTAAGCCTGACTATTCAGCACAGGGTGACTAGAGTAACAACTAAAGAAACACCCACAGACAGTAGATCCCTGGAAGTCTTGAACAGGCTGCTTAATGTCAGATAGGGACAACATATGACCTCACCAGAGGCAGATCCAGAAAGAAAAAATGGTAAATACTAGAGGATACCAAGAGGATATCCACTGTGGTCTTCTCCATGACTTGTGATATTTTCTTACACCTTTTTAATATTTATTTACCACTTAGCTCTTTAACAGCTGATTTCTCAACAGAAACATTATGATAGAAGGAAATGGAAAGAAATATTCCAAATAATGAAAAGCAAAGGCCTGTAACCAAGACTACTCTGCCCAGTAAGGCCCTCAGTTAAAAGGGAAGGCAAAATAAGGAGTGCACCAGACAAAAGAAGAATAAAAGAATACATCTCTACCAAGCTAGCATTGCAAGATATGCTAAAAAGACTGCTTTAAGAAGACTGGTTTTAAGTTTAAATTTGAACTAAAATTCTTTTCTGGACAACCAGCTATCACCAGGCTCAGTAGGCTTATCACCTGTATTCACAAGTCGTCTCACTATTTTGCTACATAGATGAGTTCGCCCTGTAGAGTTGCTCATGAATAGCTCATCTGGTTTTGGGGAATTTGACTTATGTTCTCTTTGCTAAATTGTACTAGTTAAATCATTATGTGAAAGGTACAAGGGGTAAGTTTTGCTGTTTATTGCTTTTATATTTTCTTTCATTTTTCCCTTACGGTACTTTCTCTGTAGCTCCAGTTAGAATTTCTATCTCCTATACTTTAACATTTAGTATTGATGAATGTGTTGTTTTAGTGGGGGTTAATAGTTGTATTGTGTTTTTGTTGGGCTAAGTATGGCTCAAAGTGGTCAGTTAATGTGAAATCTTCTAGGTGTAAGCTAGATACTTTAAGTTTAAGCTACACTTTGAACTGTCCAAGAGCACTTTCCAGTACGCTTACCTTGTTACGACTTATCTCCTCTAGTGCATGTAATATTTGGTAAGATGGTTGTTATTAATATTGTTAGGACTTGAGGTGGGTGGCGGGCGGTGTGTGCGTGCTTCATGGCCTAATTCAAACAAGCACTCTATTCTTGATTTACTGCTAAATCCACCTTTGGCTCTTGATTTCACAAGGGCTTTCTTTCCAACTCATGGGCTACACCTTGACCTAACCTTTTTATGTATAATGATTGAGCTTACTGTTGCTCCTTTTTAGGATTTGCTGAAGATGGCGGTACATAGACTGTATTAGCAAGGGTTGGTGAGGTTTATCGGGGTTTATAGATTATAGAACAGGCTCCTCTAGATGGATATGAAGCACCGCCAAGTCCTTTGAGTTTTAAGCTTTGGCTAGTAGTACCCTGGGGAGAAATTTTGTTAAAATGATTTCTTATGTTTACGGCCAAGCATAGTGGGGTATCTAATCCCAGTTTGGGTCTTAGCTGTCGTGTATTCAGATAATTTAAAGCCACTTTGGTAGTAGGGTTTACAATAGCTAGGACTTTTTACAGATTAGCTAAAGTTTAGCTTTATTTTGTAGATGATCTTAAACACGTTTCATGACGTATGCCTATTGATTAGGGTTAATCGTATAACCGTGGCAGCTGGCACGAAGTTTACGAACCCTTGTAAGTATAACTTAGTCAAACTTTCGTTCATTGCTTAATTTTTATCACTGCTGTTTCCCGTGGGGGGGTGGTTAAGCAAGGTGTTATGAGCAACTTTGTGGTGTGCTTGATACCTGCTCCTTTTTATCATGAATGATTCAGAGGGCATTCTCACTGGAGTGCGGATACTTGCATGTGTAGTTTTACTTACAACCAATAGGAAGGCTGGGACCAAACCTATGTGTTTATGGAGTCTAATAAACTCATCTAGGCATTTTCAGTGCCTTGCTTTGGCTATTAAGCTACATTAACTTAGCATTTTATGTAGAAATTAATCCTATTTTTAAAATTTTTGAACGAATCTAGGGGGATAGATGTCTAAGGAAACGTGAATCTTTAAAGTAGTAGCATACAATCAGGAAGGGGGATTTTTTTATTTTTGACCTGTGTAGTTAGGCTTCGTTTGTGTGGTGTCTCATGCTCTGTTTTGGCAAGATTAGAATATAGACTTCAGGATGTCCGAAGAATCAGAATAGATGTTGATACAAGATAGGATTCCCTCCGCCAGCTGGGTCAAAGAATGTAGTGTTAAGGTTTCTATCTGGTAGTAGCATAGTAATGCCAACTGCTAGTACGGGGAGGGAGAGGAGTAATAGGACTGCCATGATTAGGACGGATCATACAAATA
>PVJD01016462.1:0-20906 GCA_004026545.1 Mormoops blainvillei
CTGAGTCCTGAAGGCTAAGTAAGGTTTGGAGGTGGGAAAACATCTCTTTAACAAAAAAAGAGGTTCTAACTGGCTAGAATGGTGTGTTTGATGAGGAATATTGGTTACTGAGGCCAGAAGAGAGAGATGCTGGAGCAGTGACTCAGGCGAGAGGGAAGCGACACCTTCATTTCTCCAACAGGCTGAGAGCCCACCTGTATCTCATGTTGCCTGACTGCTTTTCCAGGAAGCAACTTACACCTCCACCTTCTAGGTACACAAGTGCCCATCTCACCACATCCTTGTTAGCATTGATTTTTGTAATTGAAAAAAATCTTTGCCAACTTCAACCAGGAAAAAAAATTGGTTGTGTAAGTGTTTCTCTTGGAAGGGATGGGGCGAACAATATTTTCCGATATTCGTTGGCCATACAAATGCCACCTCTTGCCCATGAGTGTTACAAAGCCTTACACCCAGTGGAGAGTTCATGGTCATTGTAGCTCCCCTGTGAGCATGGAGTGCAGGGAAAGGTTGGAGGCTGCCCTTTGGCCATCTGGGGAGGGATTTAGGAAGCAGCCTACACACTCTTTTATTTTTTTTTAATTTAAATTTTTATATTTTTTTCAGCTGCAGTTGACATTCAATACTATATTAGTTTCAGGTGCCCAGAGTAGTGGTTAGACATTTATATAACTTACAAAGAGATCCCCTCTATAAGTCTAGCACCCAGTGGCACTATGCAGAATTATTTCAACATTATTGACTGTATTCCCTGTGCTGTACCCATTGGTTACTACCAATCTGCGTATCTTAATCCTTTTATCTTTTTCACACAGTCTCCCGTTCCCGCTCCCACCTGGCAACTATCAGTTTATTTCTGTGTATCTATGAGTTTGTTTCTGTTTTGTTTGTTTGTTTTGTTTTTTAGATTCCACATGTAAGTGAAATCACATAATAGTTGTCCTTCTTTCTGTGGGTTATTTCACTAAACATAATACCCTCTAGGTCCATCCACATTGTCGCAAATGGTAAGATTCCATTCTTTTTTATGGCTGAGAGATATTCTCTTGTATTTATGTGCTGTGTTCTCTTTATCCAGTCACCTACTGATGCACGTTTAGGTCCCTTCACTATCTGAGCTGTTGTAAATAATGCTACCACAAGCATAGGGATGCTTATGTCTTTTTGAATTAGTGTTTTGAATTTCTTCAGCTCTATAAGCAGAAGTGGAGTTGCTGGGTCATGAAGTAGTTCTATTTCCAATTTTTTTGAGGGAACCCCATATTGTTTTCGTTAGTGGCTGCACCAACTTGCAGTCCCATCAACAGTGTCCGAGGGTTACCTTTCCTCTCCGCCCTTGCCAATATTTGTTGTTTGATGACTTCTAACGATAGCCATTCTGACAGGGATGAAGTTATACCTCATTGTAGTTTTAATTTGCACTTTTCTGATGACTAGTAACATTGAGCATCTTTTCATGTCTTTTTACCATCTGTATGTCCTCTTTGTCTTTGTTTTAAGTTGTATGAGTTTTTTTAATATATGTTTTGAAAATCAACCCCCTATCAAATGAATCATTGGCAAGTATCTTCTCCCGGTTGCTAGGATGTCTTTGTTTTGTTGATGGCTCCTTTTGCCATGCTAAAACTCTTTAGTCTAGTGTAATCTCATTCATTTCTTTGGTTTTTTTCTTTGCTTTTCTTACCCAAGGAAATATATCTAACAAATATTACTAAGATCAGCATCAAAGTGTTTTCTGCCTATGTTTTATTTTAGGAGTTTTATGACTTAGGATCTTAGATATAATTCTTTAATCCATTTTGAGTTTATTTATGTATATGGTGTCAGAAAGTGGCCTAGTTTTATTTTTTTTGCATGTATCTGCCCAGGTTCCCCAACTTCATTTATTAAAGAGACTACCTTTGCTTCATTGTATAGTCTTTCCTCCTTTGTCAAATATTAATTAACCATATAAGTGTGAGTTTATTTCTGGGTTCTCTATTGTGTTGTATTGATTTATGTGTCTATTTTTACGCCAGTACCATGCTGTTTTAATTACTATAGCCTTGTAGTATAGTCAGGTAGCACGATTCCTCCAATGTTGTTGTTCCTCCCCAGTATTGCTGTGGCTATTCAGAGTCTTTTGCACTTCCATGTAAATTGTTGGATTATTTGTTCTAGTTCTGCGAAACATGCCATTGGTATTTTGGTAGGAATTGCCTTGAATATATAGATTACTCTGGCTAGTATGGACATTTTAACAATGTTAATTCTTTCTGTTCATGAGCATGGTATATGCTTCCATTTATTTGTGATTTTTTTAAGACAAATACTCCTATTTTAAAGATTTTATATATTTCTTTTTAGAGAGAGGGGAACAGAGGGAGAAAGAGAGGGAGACATCAATTGGCTGCTTCATGCACGCCCCCAGCTGGGAACCTGGCCCACAACCAGGCATGTGCCCTGGCCAGAAGTTGAACCTCCAGCCTTTCAGTTTGCAGGCCAGTGCTCAATCCACCGAGCCACACCAGCAAGGACCATTTGCGTTTTCTTTCACTTCTTTTCCCAAAGTCTTAAATTTTTTTAAATACATCTTTTACCTCCTTGCTCAAATGTATTCTTTGTTCTTTCTTTTCTTTTTAGATTCCATTGTAAATAAGGTTGTTTTCTTTTTTATTTTTTCAATTACAATTTATATTCAGTATTATTTTGTATTAGTTTCAGGTGTATAGCATAGTGGTTAGACAATCATATACTTTACAAAGTATTCCCCCTGATATTTCTAGTAACCACCTGGCATTATACATAGTTATTACAATATTAATAACCATATTTCCTATGCTATACTTTACATCCACACAACTATTTTGTAACTGCCAATCTGTACTTCTCAATCCCTTTAGCTTTTTCACCCAGTCCCCCAACTCGCCTCCCCCCGGCAACTGTCAGTCCGTTCTCTGTATCTGTGAGTCTGTTTCTGTTTTGTTTGTTCATTTATAGTGTTCATTATATTCCACATAAAAGTAAAATTATATAATACTTGTCTTTCTCTGGCTGACTTACTTCATTTAGCATATGAATATGTCAATATTTTTAGGTCCATGCATGCTGTCACAAATGGTAAATTCTGTTCTTTTTTTATGACCAAGTAATATTCCATTGTATATATGTAACACTTCTTTCTAATCCATGTGTCTATTGATGGGCACTTGGGTTGCTTCCATATATTGGCTATTGTAAACAATGTTGCAGTGAACATAGGGATGCATATATCTTTTCCATTTAGTGGTTTGAATTTCTTCAGATAAATACTCAGAGGTGAAATTGCTGGGTCATAAGGTAGTTCTTTTTTTTTAATTTTTGAGGAACTTCCATGTTATTTTCCATAGTGACTGACCAATTTGTAATCCCACCAACAGTGCACAAGGGTTCCCTTTTCTCCACATCCTTGCCAGCACTTGTCATTTGTTGATTTTTACATGACAGCCATTCTGACAGGTATGAAGTGATATCTCATTGTGGTTTCAATTTGTATTTCTCTGATGATTAGTGACATTGAGCATTTTTTCATATGTCTATTGGCCATCTGGGATTGCTTTCTTACTTTCTTTTTTGATAGTTTGTTATTGGTGTATAAAAATGTAACCGAGTTCTGAATGTTAATTTTGTATTTTGCTACTTTACTGAAAATCATTGATTAGCTCTAATATATTTTTTGGTGGAATCTTTAGGGATCTCTCTCTATAGAATTACGTCATCCACAAATAATGACAGTTATACTTCTTTGTTTGCAATTTAAGTGTATTTTATTTTATTTTTATTTTTTTGTCTGATTGCTGTGGCTAGGGCTTCCAATACTATGTTCAGTGAAAATAGACATTCTTGCACTGTTCCTGATCTTAAGGAAAATGCCTTTAGCTTTTCCCTGTTGAGTGAGATATTAGCTGTGGGTTGTTACAGATGGTCTTTATAATGTTGAGGTTCATTCTCTGTTCCCATTTGCTGAGAGTTTTTTTCATAAATTGGTGCTGGATTTTGTCAAAAGCTTTTTCTGCACCTATCGACATGATCACATGATTTTCATTTTTCTTTTTGTTTCTGTGATGTATTACATTAATTGATTTGTGGATATTGAACCAACCTTGTATCACAGGAATAAATCCCACTTGATCATGGTGTATGATATTTTTAATGTATTGCTGGAGCTGGTTTTGCTCATATCTTGTTGAGGATTTTTTCATCCCTGTTCATTAGGGATATTGACCTATAATTTTCTTTCTTCGTAGTGGTTTTATCTGGTTTTAGAATTAGGATAGTACTGGCCTCGTAACATGAGCTTGGGGATCTTCCCTCCTCTTGAATTTTTTGGAGTAGTTTGGGAAGGGCCAGTGCTTGCTCTCTGAGTACTTGGTAACCCTCGTCCGCCCGCAAAAGCCGTCTATCCCAGGCCTTTCGTTGGTTTGGAGTTTTTTGATTGCTGCTTCGGTTTTCTTGGTTGTAATCGGCCTGTTCAGGTTTTCTGTTTCTTGTTGATTCAGTTTTGAAAGATTGTGTGTTTCTAGGAATTTCTCTATTTCTTCTAGAATGTTCAGTCTGTTGGCGTATAATTGTGATGTTTTCTTATCATTCTTTGTATCGCTGTGGCCTCAGCTGTTACCTCTCCTCTTTCATTTCTTATTTTGTTTGGCCCCTTCCTTCTTTTTCTTTCCTTAATGAATCTGAGTCTGCATCTGGCTGAGGCTTTATCAACCTTTCTGTCTTTTCAAAGAACCAGCTCTTGATTTTATCAGTCCTCCGTATTCTTTAATCTTCTCTTTCATTTATTTCCACTCTAATCTTTATTATTTCCTTCCTTCTGCTCACTTTGGGCACTGCTTGTTGTTCTTTTCCAAGTTCCTTTAGGTGTAAGGCTATATTGTTTATTGAGATTTTTGTTTGTTTGTTTCTTGAGGTAGGCCCATAATGCTAAGGATCTCCTTCTTAGGACTGCTTTCGCTCTGTCCTGTAAGTCACCGTGTTTCCATTAATTTTCATTTCTTTCAAGGTATCCTTTGATTTCTTTCTTGATCTTATGGTTAACCTACTCATTGTTTAGTAGCTTGTTATTTAACCTACATGTGTTTGTGTTTTTCAGGTTCTTTATCTTGTAATTGATTTCTATCTTCATACCGCATGGTTGGAGAAAATGCTTGATAGGATTTCAGTCTCGTTTCGTTTAGTGAGATTTGTTTTGTGGCCTACCATGTGATCTATCCTGTAAAATGTTTCATGTGCCCTTGAACAGAATGTATATTCTGCTGCTGGGGGATGAAATGCTTTAAAAATATCAATTAAATACAGCTGGTCTAACGTGTCATTTAAGGCCACTGTTTCCTTGTTGGCTTTCTGTTTGGAAGATGGATCCACTGATGTCAGTGGGTGCGTTCGGTGCCCCCACTATGCCTGTGTTACTGTTGGTCCCTCCCTTTGTGTCTATCAATATTTGGTTTATATATCTAGGTGCTCCTATGTTGGGTGCATAAATGTTTACAAAAGTTATATCCTCTTGTTGGAGCGATTCCTTTATTATTTTGAAATGTCCCTCTTTGTCTCATTTTATAGACTTTATTTTAAAGTCTAAGTACTGCCATCCAGCTTTTCATTTTCATTTTCATTTGTATGAAATGTTTTTTTGTTTCCCTCTACTTTTAGTCTGTGAGTCTTTTGATCTGAAGTGTGTCCCTTGTAGACATCATATGTATGTTTTGTTTTTTTTTAAAATTCAGCTCTCCTATATCTTTCTGTTGGAGCATTTAATCCATTTACATTTAAAGTGTTTATTGATAAGTACGTAATCATTGCCATTTTATCATTTGTATTTACGTTTTTGCCCCTCTTTTTCTTAAAGAAGTCCTTTTTTGTTTTTTAAATCCTCCCTGAGGATATGATTTTTTAAAAATTGATTTTAGGGAGAGAGGAAGGGAGAGAGGGAGAAATACTTATGTGAGAGAGAAACATCGACTGGTTGCCTCCCGTACACACCCCGGCGGGGATCAAACCCGCCACCAAGGTGTGTGCCCTGACCAGGAACTGAATCTGCAACCTTTTAGTGTATAGGACAACACTCCAACCAACCGAACCACCTGGCCAGGTCTTAAAAAAGTCCCTTTAACATTTCTTATCATACTGGTTTGGTGGTAATGAAGTCCGTTAGTTTTTTGGCTTCTGGGAAGTTCTTTATTTCTCCTTCAATTTTAAATGATAGCCTTTATGGATAAAGTAGCCTTGGTTGTAGGTCTTTGCTTTTCATCACTTTGAATGTTTTGTGCCAGTCCTCTCTAGACTGCAAAGTTTCTCTTGAGAAATCAGCTGATAGTCTTATAGGAGCTCCCTGGTAGGTAACCGACTGCCTTTCTCACACTACTTTTAAGTTCCCCTCTTGGTCTTTAAACTTTGGCATTTTAATTGTTATGTGTCTTGGTAGGGGACTTTTTGGGTTCGTATTGTTTTACCCATTCTTGATTTTTTTTGTCATCTTTTCTTTTTTTGGTCCTAAAAACTTTTCAAAGTTTTTAATTTCTCTCTCCTCCATTTATGGCTGAGTCGCCAAGTAACTGTAGGATTCTTTGGGCCAAAAGAAGAGGGTTTGCTGGGCTCCGGGAAAGTGTTACATGTGAAACTGCCTCGGTATGCCTGGCTTCTTGGACACGCAGTTTAATATTTAATTCTCTAAACACCTGTATGTAATGGGGACCCTGGAGCACATTTTACAGATAAGAGCTCTGAGGCTTAAGAGATGTTAAGTCAAGTCCCCCATTCAGCCTCCCAGGGCCAATATTGGCCATTTCCCATGGTCACCTCTTCTGACCTTAAGATTCCTAAATTTAAGTTTACTTAAATTCTGATACGGGAGGAGAGGGCTGGCCATTTTTCCGTATCCAGTGTCCCAACCTGACCAGCCAGGGAATGAGAGCTCAGTTCCCCTTTAGGGAAGATTCATGAAGCCCAGTTCAGCAGCGACCTTCCAACACGAGGGAAGAGAAGAAAAACAGGACAGAGAAGCAGAAACCAGCGAACACCCTTGGAGAGCCACGGGTAGCCTACAGGCTCATCTCTTGGGCTAGAAACTGGCTCTTGGCTTTTAAAATCTGGACTCCAGGTCCTGGGCCCGTCTCTGCCACTAAAATTTCATGTGGCCTTGGTTAGCCCCAGGTCTGGGCCTTGGTTTCCCCTTCTCCTAGTCAACCCATCACTTGAGTTTTTGTAACAACTATATTTTCCATATCTTAGTTCTACCTACTTCTTATTTATACCTACTCATTTTTGCTTTATAACCCCTTGTTCTTGTGTTTTTTTTGTTTTTTGTTTGGATAGTATTCTATCCTTTATATTTTTGAGTAGTTCAACCTATTTTTATACCAGCTTGTAATAATGCATGATATGCTGTTTCCTCTTATACAAATTCTTCAAGTTGGGGAGTTCGTGGGAGTTTCATGAAGTGGTTGTGAATTTTCAGCCCTTTGAGAGTCTTCCGAGAGCATGTGCTCTTGGCCTCGTGTATTAGGCGGCACCGCACTTTCGTGGGCGAGGCGCCCTTGCCATCGGGCACCTCTGCTTCGGTTTCTGGCTTAAGTTAGCATTTTCCTGCCGTTTCTAAGTGTCTGGGGAGGAGTCGGCCAGTTTCAATGTGCGCTTGGTATCCCACCGTCAAGGGAAAACCAATTTTATCATCTGTAAACTGGTACTGCTGCATTGGGTGGTCACTGAGAGTTCTCACAGATATTCTTAACACAGGTAACCACAGGGGTCTGGCCACAGGCGTCTAGTGGGAGAACGTTCTAACACCATCACCGAGCTTAAAAAAAAAAGCCATGTGCCATGTGGGTCATTTACTATTATTATGTGCTATGTCTTCACACATCTGATCTTACTCATTCTCCACATAACCAATGAGCAGGTGCCACTTTACTCTTGTCTTACAGATGAGATATTGGAAGCTCATCGAGGTGGCTCGACCCCCACTCAGCTCGGAAGGAGAATTTGAACCCATTTGAATCAGGACTAAGCTCTTGACCCTGTTCGCCCACTTGCATCGTCCCAGCGGCTTGGGGGCTCACCTCAGCCTTGATCTGTTGTTAGCTGTGCAGTCTCTGGCCCCGTATTTCCTCCGTGGACCCTGACCGCTACCTGTCAGAGACGCTAACTCAAAACTGTGTGTTCAGTGGAAGAAGTGGGAAAAGTGGGAAAGAGGTTTAACCTGGTGTGTTAGACAAAGAGGTGTGGACTCTAGAGCCTGTGACACCTGGAACCTGGCTGTGCTAACTCAGGCAAGTCACTTGACCTCCCAGAGCCTCGGTTCGTAGTGAGTGCAAAGGGTGACATTGCTTGTGCCTGGCATATAGTAGGTTCTCCTGAAACATCACTGCTTTCCTGGAACAGAAGTAGACTAGAGCAGTGATGGGGGAACGTGAGCATTGATATGTCAAATCCCCAAAGTGTTTTCGGGCCAAGAGGGAGAAGTTTTTCACGGACACAAAGAGAGAACGGATTGCGACACGGAAAGGCTCGGTGGAGCTGGACATAATGTCCACCCAGGAAGGCTTTCTTGACCTTGACAGCTCACTGGGGCCCACGGGGGCTGCCTTCAGAGCGAATGAGCTCCCTGTCTCTCAAGAGAACCCAGCAGGGCTTTGATTGCCACTGCTCAGGGAGGCTACAGCAGCTGATGGCGCTGATGGGGCTGGGTTTGCCTGGCCCATCTCTGGGGGAGACCCTGTGTCTGTTTCCTCATCCCCCACGGGCTGTTTCACAAGGACTGCTCCCTGCCTCACCAACCCCCATTACACTTCCTCCGTGACCACAGGAAGGCCCAGCCCAGCCCTCACTGCCTCTTCTCTAAATAAACTCGGGCAGCTGAGCTATCGATTTCCCCATCTCCCTGTGGAGGTGTAGTAGGCGGTGGTTGGGGGGACCTCAGGCCAAGCCACAGAGAGGAGGGACTCAAGCAGAGAGACTGAGCCTGTCCCTCCTCCATCTGACCATCAGCCCACGCACAGACGTCTTCCTCAGGCAGCTGCTTATTTTGACTTGGCCTCACAGGACCCTGTTCCGTGTCTGCCACCCTTTCTAGCCCCACTGGGCCCTAGTCAGTCATCTCTGGGCTTGCCTGCCACCCCAGTATTCTCTCCCAGAGCCAGGTTGGTGTCTTCTGCACATTGGCACCAGGGCCCTGGAATGTGCCTTTGACCTCCATGCTGGTACACATCCACTGCTGGACTCTGGTCAGCATTCAGCATCCTTGAAGTTGGAATGGTGGTCAGTACCCTGTCTGAGGACCCCCAGGACAGGGCCAGGCAGGCGGCAGGAGGATGCTGTGGTCACTGGGACGACGGACCCTGAGTGAGAGCTGGTCTGGGGGCTTGTCTTGGCTGGAGCTCGGATGAGCTATCTGGGTGCTGAAAGACCCGGGCCCAGCCCTTTAGGTGAGAGAGAGGACCCGCTCAGGCTTGTCGTACCCCACTGTCAGGCCCTGCCCCGTGAGCACGACTTCATCTGCTCATTTGTTTATTTGTTTGCTCATATCTCACTCATTCTTTAATGTAACCAAATACTCATGCATTCACCGATTCATCCAAAAAACATTTATGCCTTCATTGGTTCTTTCCGAAAAACATTCCTGCACTCACTGATTTGTCCAAAAAAAAATACTCATGCAATGTCTTCCTCACTTTTTTATTCCCTTCCCCAGGGGGTGGCGGGGGAGATCAGTGTGATTTGAGGGCTGCTTTTAAGAATCTAAGAGATTTACACTTTTATAAGCATACCCCAGAATTCTTGGATTGGGGCAGGAGCGGGGCTTGGGCATGGGCACTGGATTGCTTCCCATGCCCGGGAGTTCCCGGGGTGGGGGGTCCCAGGTATGGGCACTGGTTTCCACGCGGCAACACCATGTTACGTTCCCATCAACAACTCACAAGTGTTCCACTTGCTCCGCGTCCCGGCCAACGCTTGCCGTCTCCTGGTTGTTTTGATAGCGCCCGTCAGAGTCTGTGTGAGGTGGTGTCTCATGGTAGCTTTGGATTGCACTTTCCTAATGATTAGTGGCATTGAACATTTTTTCATTGTGCTTTTGCTGGCCATGTGTAATCTTCTTTGGTGAAATGTCTCGTCAAGTCCTATGTCCACTTTCTTTGAACTGGGTTTCGTTGTTGTTGTTGAGTTGTAGGAGTTTTGTGTATATTCTGGATGTTAATCCCTTATCAGCTACGTGATTTGCAAATATTTTCCTTCTTCCTGAGGGTCGTCTTTTCACTTTGTGAACAGTATCTTTGATGTACTAAATTTTAAAATTTTCATGACGTCAAATTTGTCTATTTTTCTTTTGTTACCTGTGGACACAAAATTATTTCTTTAAAAATGAATCCGTCAGTGAACGAATGGAAAGTTAGGTGGGTGGATGAATGAGTGGGCGGTGGACGGGTAGATGATGGTACACTTGGATGGGGGATAGAGGAGTGTTTGAATGAGTGTATGGATAGATAAATAAGATGGCGGGTGGGTGGATGGATAAAGGGATAGATGGTGAGTCAGTTGGGGAGGTTGGTAGAGGGATAGACAACTGATAGGTAAGTAGATGACCTTATTAACGCATGGGTAGGTGGATGGATGGGCAGGTGCAAAACTGGCCACAGATGGAGACCTTGGTGTACAGCTCGCGCGCAGTTAAGATGAGTTGTGGATTATTTTCTGACCCCCAACTTGACTCACGTTAACCCTGTGGACACATACTCTCCCTTTCTAGGTTCAGGCTTTCTTCTGTTCCCTCCTGGGCCTCCAAGAGCCTCGCCCTGGAGCTCGGGTTGAACTGAGCCCTTGGTTTGTCTGCTGACCTTCTCCGCGGTAAGAACACCCAGCATCCTCCTGAGGGTTAAGTGCCCAACTGGCCCTCCGTGATGACTGTGGACGCCTTTCCCAGCCAAGTGGCCTCTCTCTGGTGGCCTCACCCATATCTCCATCAGGCATCAAAACATTCCCATTCTCTCCAATACACCCCTCTCTGCCCCCACCTTGCTCTCCAGCCCAATTCCCACTCCATCTGCACCCGGCAGGCAGGGGTCGTCCGGGTCGGCCTCCTGCTGCCAGTCCAAGACCTCTTTCTTGTCCCTCAGGTCCCACAGGCAGCCATGGACTTGGGTCTCTTGGGCCTGCCAGGTGCCCCTCAAGGTCGCAGCAAGACCCTGCTGGGAACGCGGGGCAGGGGCCCGGCCGTGCGCCGGCAGCGGGAGTTCCTGCCAGAAGAGAAGAAGGACACGGTTTACTGGGAAAAGCGGAGGAAGAACAACGAAGCAGCCAAGAAGTCCCGGGAGAAGCGGCGCCTCAGCGACGCGGCCCTGGAGGGCAGACTGGCGGCGGCGCTGCAGGAGAACGCGCTGCTCAGGGCGGAGCTGAGGGCGCTCAAGCACAGCTTCGGCCTCCTGTCCCCTGCTGGCAGCCCCCTGAGCCTGCCCTTGCAGGCTCTACTGTGGACAGGCCCCTGGACTGGAGACCCCCTCCCTGGAGCTGAGCCACTCCCACCTCCGCCCGGCTCCGCTGGCTGTGTTTTGAGGTCGTGTTCCCTGGACGCTGGGGTCCCAGGATGCCAGGGCTGCCAAGTGGCTCACAGGTGGACTGGCCTGGCCACTTCCTCCCCGTTCCCCCAGGACCCTGCCGCCCCCGACCCCAAGAGAATGGACGTGGCCTTGCAAGCCGCCCTCCCAACCACCTTCTTCAGTTGTCACCTCCTGGCTGGACATGGGGGGCCCGGACCAGAGCTCAGGCCCTGCTGGGGACTGTGGTCTCCTGCGCCCACTGGTTGCCCAGCCTCAGGGCCCTCTGATGTATTACTGACACCCACTGTTGATCCCATGGGGTTGCCTCCCACGGCGGCCTGCGCCATCCCAGGAAACCATCCCGAGGGTCTGGCTCAGCCCTCCCTGCCCCACAAGCTGCGCATCAAGTCCCGAGCCTCTGGCAGAACAGCCGGAGGCTGCAAGGGTGGCCAGGGGCCCCTCTGAGGGCTTTCCCTGGGCAGGGCCAGGTCCGCAAAGGGTGGCTGGGCCTGAGCGTTGGTTTATCTGGGGGTGGCGGGAGGTGGTGATTGACTTGGCCTTGACCCAGCTCCCAGTGCTGGGCAAGGCCTGTGAGAAGCAGTGGGGGAGGGGGGCCTGGCTGAAAGAGTCCCCTTCTCAGTGACCAGGCCTCTAGAAGGAGCGTATGGGGTTCACCTTGGATCATACCATGGCTTAAAATCCACCCTGCTTAAAATATGTGCCTCTAGTAGCCACTTTTCCTTCCTTCCTTCCTTCCTTCCTTCCTTCCTTCCTTCCTTCCTTCCTTCCTCCTTTTTTCCTTCCATCCATCCATCTATTCTTCCATTCATTATTCATTTAATCACTCATTTTTGTGCTCATTTGTTTATCATTTATTCATTGATTCATTCTATCATTTATTTACAATTCACTTGTCCCCTTACCTGACCACACATGGTCTTTGTGCCCCTCCCTCTGTGCTCAGCTTAGTGACAAGTAGGAGGACACCCTCCTGAAGTTGGGGTTTTGTTCTGGGGGTGGTGACTTGGGAACAAAAAACATACTGAAGGAGGAAGGAACATCTCAGCATGTCTGAATTCTCCCATCTTGGTGCTCCCTTGGGAATTTGCTTACCACCTAGATTGGGGATTGGACTTAGCTAGGGCAGATGGCTTCCCCCATGTCTTGGGTCAGGCGTGCGGGCCACTGGAAGGGGTCAGCGATATCTGAGGGGGTCAGTTTCCTTTCTCTTCCTGGCTGCTCACTGCCCCTCCACTGCTCAGCACACGCACTCCCCACTGGGATGGAGAAGGACCACCCTGCAGGAGAGCTACCCCAGGGACCCGGAGACCCAGAGCTCACCAAAGCTGGGCTGTGCAGGGGGCCCCGCGCACCGCTGCCCAGCCCTCCTCTGCCAGCCCGCCATTTGTTCTGGTTCTTTGCCTCATGTCCGGCCCTCCAGGGGGAGCAGGAGGCAAGCACTCGGCCATGCCTTCCAACCTATTGGTCACAGCTGCAGCGGTCAGCCATGGGGGAGCAGCCAGCACCTGCCCTTCTGAACACCTGTGCTGTCGGCTCAGCCGCTGCCCCTGGGCACCGAGGTTGGGGGGGCCCTCAGTGCCCTGCCTGTTCCCCCACCTTTCGGCTTGGCTTGGAGCCTCACATCTCCCAAGAGTGTCTTGGGGAGGCAGGAAGGAGGGCTGTCAGAGGATGTGACTCTGGCCTGTCTCTGCCCAGCCAGCCCCCACAGCTGGGGGGTAGACTTGGGGTGCCGAGGAGCCACCTCTTCACACAGAGATGTCACACAGACGTGGTTGATCCTTCAGAGGCCTTTAATGCAGCTCTGACTCTGACTGAAAGAATATTTAAAAACCTAAAACGGAGAGGAAAGGGGGCAGTGGGTGCAGCTGTGCAGCATTCCGCCGCTGGGAGATGTGGGTGGCTTGGTGCTTTCTTTTAGTGGTGCCACCCAGCCAGTGTGTCCAAGGTGTCCGAGGTGCCCTGACTGGAAGAATCGCCTCCTGTTTAGTTACAGGCCTCCCGAATTCAGACTCTGTAGGAGCAGGCCATGGAATATGCGCTTTTAACTAGCAATCAGGAGACTCTTAGAATGGGGCCAGTTTGGGAAAGATTGGCTTGGTGGAGGACCAGCACCCTACCTGGTTGAGTGGTCTTGCACGCATCATTGAGTTCCCCTTGAGAGACTTCTTATGAAAGTGAAATGAACAGAAATACATCAATGGCTTGGCATAGAGCCTTTTCCTGAGAACCGGGTTGTTTTATCCTCATGGAGAATGTAACTAATCCTATTTCCCTTTTTGCTTTGGTCACCAGGGGGCTCAGGGCTAAATGTATGGCTCAATCATCCTACTTATTCATTCATTTATTCTAAAAACTCCTTTGTTCACTCAGCAAATATATAGTGACCCTCGCCAGGTTCCAGGCACTGAGGAAAGCGCGGTGAACAAACAGGAGTGGATCCTGCTTCTGTGGTGCTCGCGGCCTTAGTCGGGGAGACGGATAGAAAAATGTTCAAGTGTAGGATCAGCGGCGAAAAATGCCATGGAAAATAAAGAAGTAGGGCACTAGGGATAGGTAATGGTGGGTGGGTTATAAGAATGGAAACGGAGAGGTCAGGAAGGTCCTTGCTGAGATGGTGGCATTTGAGCAGAGACTCAAGGGTGTGATGCATGAGCTGGGGGAAGAGCGCTCCTTAGGCAGAGAGAACCGTGTGTGTAAAGACCCTGAGGCGAGTTGGGGAAACACGGAGGAGGCCCCTCTGATTGGGGAGGGAGGGAGCGAGTGATGCGGGCAGGTCGTAAAGGCCTGTGGGTCGAGGTGAGGACTCTCTTCCTCCCTGAGTGAGATCAGGGTGCTGGGGAATTTCTGAGCATATTTCTACTGTAATTGTCCTTCCCCCACCCCACTCCATCCTGTGGTATGTGAGGCTGAGTGAAAAAATAAACCCACCACACATGCACAGGAGCGCT
This sequence comes from Mormoops blainvillei, assembly GCA_004026545.1. NCBI lineage: Eukaryota > Metazoa > Chordata > Mammalia > Chiroptera > Mormoopidae > Mormoops > Mormoops blainvillei. The sequence goes on from PVJD01016462.1 coordinate 14,516, forward strand.
GGCTCATCATCTGAGAAAGGGGTGACTGACCACAGTTGCTGTAACTCATCTCCCTGCAGGCAGCCCACACGTTCCTGCACTTTGAGCCAAAATGCTCAGCCCATCCATGTTTCTGGCTCTGAGATGTGAGTGAGAGGCGGGTAAAACTGCTCCATGAGGCAGAATCATGGAAGGAAAAGGTAGATGTTTCTCTTCTCCTCTTTATACAGCTGCCTTCCACGAGGGAAGGTAGGCTCAGCTAAACAGGAAGCGCTGGAGATAAGCTGGAGATAAGGTGGCCCCAGCCAGTGATGAGAGGAGGACAACCCCGAAAGACCACGGGGTAACATGGACGTGAACAATGGTGTGGGGATCAACTATGGGCAGAGGGGCTGGGAGAGGCAGCAAAGGGGGGAAAATTGGGACCACTGTAATAGCATAAACGATAAAAAAAAAAAAAAGACTGTGGGGTGAGAAAGAGGCAGAGAATTATACTTGCCCCGCAATAACCGTGATCACCAAGGGTCTGTCACCCAGGACAAGTGGGCTCATTTTCCAGATACTTGGTCTGGGTCTGTGCTTATGCCTTGGATTTTGTTTCCTCCTCTGCAAAAGGCTTCATTATTATTACTATTCTCACTAATAGATGGGTAAACTGAGGCTCGGAGTGGTTACAAACCTTGCCTAACATCACGGAGCCAGCGGTAAATGAGCCATTTCCTCCCTCCCTACTACACTGGCATCACGCCAACTTTCTTTTCCTTGAATTATTTTTCTGCCCCAGGTCTTCAAGCTTGCTGTTCCCTCCGCCTTTTTTTAAAAATTTTATTTTATTATTTTTAAACATTTCTTTTAATTTAAGTATACAATATTATATAAGTTATATTAGCTTCAGGTGCATAATTAGTGATTAGACATTTTTATACCTTGCAATCTGATCATCCCACTAATTCTAGTGATCCTCTGTCACCATGCAAACATCCTCAGCTTTTATATGACTCTCCTTTCCCATCTTCAGATCTTGGCTCAAATGCTACTTCCTAAGGAAAGGCTTTCCCTGATCTTCCACTCCGAAACACTTTGGGTTATTTATGGAAGTTCTACACACAGTAGTTGTTCAATAAACATTTGTTGAATGAATAAGTGGGTTGGATATGAACCATTAATCTTCCTAGTAACAACTTTGACTGCAGTTAAATTCTGTCTCCACCTTTCCCTGACTGGTGCAGCTCAGTTGGCTCTCCCACAGAGCAAAAGACCACCGGTTCGATTCCTGGTCAGGGGACGTGCCTGGGTTGCAGGTTCCGTACCCACTGGAGTGTGTGCGTGAGGTAACTGATAGATGTTTCTCTCTCACATCGATGCTTCTCTCCCTCCTTCTCCCTCCCTTCCCCCCTCTAAAATAAATAAATAATATTTTTAAAAATCTGTCTCCACATCGGGGGTGGAGATGTCACAGGGACAGCGAGCCTGTCCATCCACTGCCTGTCCTGGCGTTTGGGACAGGACCTGTCATACAGTAGGTGTGTGATAAATATTGTCGAATTGTACCTGAGGTTCGACAAAGAGCCAGGGGCCACATGATGGGGCAGAAGAAGACGAGGAAGGAGGAGGGAGTCACGTGGATCCTTCATTCATTCACAGCTTTCGGAGAGAATGAAACTAATTCCTTGCCCTTCTGAGCCTGGGATTTGACAAGGAGACGGATGACCATCGAGTGGACAGAGAGGAGGTCAGGACTGTGTCTGACGCCACTGGGAGCTGTGAGCCGGTGGGCAGGAGGCTGGGGCTTTTCGGGATGAGAGAGGCCAGGGAGGTCCCTCGGGGAGGTGATATTTGAACCGAGACCCGGCCTCTCTCCCTCAGGTCCCTCAGGCAGCCATGGACCTGGAAAACATGAGTGAAAGAAGCCAGCCACAAAGGACCACATGTTTTATGGTTCCACTTCGATGAGATATTCAGAATAGACAAATTCATAGAGACAGAAAGCAGGTTGGTGGCCATGGGGGCTGGTGGCCGAGGCATGCCTGCTAAACCTGAGCCCGGGTTTCCTTTTGGAATGGAATGTTTCGGAAGTAGACATCGGTGGCAGTTGAACAACCCTGTGAATGCGCTGAATGTCACCAAATTGTTCAGTATAATATGTTCACTTTCTGGTATGTGAATTTCATGCCAATTTAACCCCCCCCCCCGCCCCCCCCAGTGAGTCTGCTGTGTGCAGAGGACAGGTGGTCATCTGAGAGGGGGAAGGGAGAGGTCAGGGAACCGGGCGCAGAGTGCAGGGGGACGTGAAGGAGATGGGCCCCTGTGGTGTCCCAGCCTGGATTAGACACATGACCCTCATGGGATAGAGGTAACTGGGGCTGAAATGCCTGGGCCTGCCTGGAGGAGGATCTCACACACACGCACCCACACTCCCCCACCCCCCCACAACGTGTGCACATGTGAAACAACCCATGCACATACACATGTGTGCTTGGGGCCTGAGTGGGGACATGAAGCACACACATGCACACACATCGCATGTACAGAGGGCCCCCTCAAATTTCCCCGTGTGTGGTCCCCCCATGCCCTGTCCTGAGCGTTGTAGGCTCAGAGAAGTTGGGGGATGGGGAAAGGTGAAGCCCTGTCATAAGCCTACTGGTGTTGGGGCCAAGGTCTGAGCCAGGGTCCCTTATTGCCCCCTGTCTCCCCGCTGCTGTGCAGACACTGGGGACAGCCCCGGCCTCCCCTCCCCCACCATACTATAAATTCTGAGAAATCCTGTCTGTGGTTTGGCCTGCCCCTCCCCCGCCCTCGAGCTGGGCTGTCCCGGCCACTGTCTTCCTGTCTTGAGGCCCAGGTGGGGGATGCGAAGGGGACTAACTAAGGCTATGACCTGACCCCCACCCCCAGCCCCACCCCCGGCCAGGGTCCCCAGACACAGGGGAGAGGGCTCTGCGCCGTCTTCGAGGTCTCTGTATCACTTCCCTGGGCCTCAGTTTCCCCTTCCGTGGAACGGAGATAACAGTTCCTGCCCGGCAGCTGGGGCAGACTGGCGGGAAGAGCAGCGGGCTGCTGTTTTTACCCACTTCCGGCGTCTCGCTTTCCCTTGCTCCGCCTCCGCCCTCTTACCCTTGCTGTGGCCCCGCCCAGAAAGCCCTCGCTGCTGTTCCCCGTCAAACCCCGGAATCCTTCAAACCCCAGTTCCTCCAGGCACAGGGGAACAGTGGGACCAGCTGGGTGTGGGAGGCAGGGGACCTGGATTTGAACCCCAGCTCTGACCCAGATGCACTGGACGGCCTCAGACAGGGCACTGCGTGTGCCTGTGCCTCGGTTTCCCCAGTCAGGCTCCGGCGCTGTATGGCGCTAAGCCTCCCTGATGAACGGGCATCCTCAGGGCTCTCACCCCACACGCTACGCCCCAGCTTGTTCTCCCCTCCTCACCTGAGCCCCCCTCCGTGGCTGTTCTTGCCACAAACCATGAAACTCTTAGAATTGATTATGCCCAAGGCTTGGGGACCTCCAGAGACCCGCCACTAACTCTCAGGTTTCTGCTCCCTCGTCCTCCGAAACACAGCTTGAATCCACCCACTTCCTACCGAGGCCGCCAGCCCCCTCCTCAGGGTTCCCCCAATCCTGCTCTCACCGTGCCCCTTCCCTGCTACCAGCTCTCCCAAGGCTCCCTCTTGCTTCTTGAAACAATCCAAAACGCCCCCTGTGGCCGTCGATAAAATGCAAATCTGGATTTAGGAGAGCCTTTATTCAGAAGGTCTGCATCCTAGCACTCTGACCATGAGGTCTGCAGGCCGCTCGAGAGTTAGGGCAAAAAGACTTCTATTTTTTTTTAGAGAGAGAGAGGAGAAGGAGGGGACAAGGTAGGAAAGAACCCGGTGGGGGAGGTGGGATGAAAGGATGAAAGTGGGGGGAAGGGATGGCAGATCAGAGGATGTTCAACAGGGGACTGACTGCCTGGGCTCAGGACGGGTGGGGAGGGGGTGGAAGACAAAGTTCAGAGTCTGGAGGAAGGAGAGGAGGCTCACCAAGGCTCAGTTAACAAGCATTTTGTCCTGATTGGTCAGCGGGGACAAGCCGCTAATCACTTATGAGGCAGCGAATGGACATTTTGAGTCAGCCTTTTCACAGGCAAACGAGCTAATCTGGACTAAGATTCCCCAGAAGCAGATCCATTAGGTGGATGGATGGATGGATGAACCCAACTGTCAAATTACATCTCTCTCTTATCTGTCTATCTATCTATCTATCTATCTATCATCTATCATCTCTCCATATTTACCTATACATCACTCTATCACCTATCAATCATCTATTCTTCCATCAATTATACATCTATAGTTCTATCTCAATATATATAGATGTAGAAGATACCTATGTTTATAGGTATCTATATAATATTTACATAGACAGATATACACTGATATCTAGCTATATATTATATATCTATAATATCTATACTATGTATTATATATCTATAATATCTGTTATATATTATATGCCTATATAGATATCAATTTAAATCTGTTAATCTATTTGTGCCAGGGGGCCAGAATGAGGGGGGAGAGAGAGAGAGAGGTGTGGAAGGCCCATGAATGAGAGATTGCTGATGAAACAGGGTCCCCAAGCAGTTGTAAGGAGATGGGGGAAGAGCCTTAGCTGGATTAGGAGCCCAGAGGAGGGCATTAAAAATGGATGTGGCTACCACGAAGTGAACTGGAAGCTGGAGGACTGGAAACAGACCGTAAACTTCTGTTTTCTCCACAAGTAGGAACACAGATCCTCTAAGCACAAAGGAGAGTCCCTGAAATTGACTTATAATATGTTTATTTCTACAATACACTTATTCACAAGTGTCATAAGCAGGTTTCTCCTGCTGGTGCCCAAGTGGGGGGTTAGACTTAGGTGGAGGGAACAGCATGTGCAAAGGCCCTGAGGTGAGAGGGAAAGAGCTGAGGGAAAGGAAGAGGCAAGTGGGAGTGAATGCAGACTGCCGTGGGAGCCACCGGGGACAGTCAGCAGGCTTCGGGCCAGTGGCAAGTGGGGTTCTGGGAAAGTCTTCTAGCTCCAGGCAGGGGGGGCCACCAAAGGATATTGAGCAGGGGAGGGATATAGTCAGATTTGCTTCTTGGAGGAGAGATTCATGGGGTTCCACGGGCAGAGGCAGACTGGAAGGGGAAGCACTGGGTGCCCATGGGCTGGAGGGGGTGTCAGCCTGGGCTGGGGAGGCATGGGGCTGGGGAGAAGGACATGCAAGGACAGAGGTCCAGGGGTAAGAGGACTCACCTGCAGATAACTGCCAACTAGGTGAGCTGGGCACAGGTTTTCCACTCACTGCCCAGGGGCAGGGGTGGGCATCAGTGGACTTCTGGGAAAATCAATTAGGACCCAGTCTGGAATTCTGTCACCAGGCCCAGCCTGTCCTCCCTTTACTCCCCCATCTCTGGCAGCCACATCTGTCCCTGCAAAGTTTCAGGAGGCCCCAGCTGAAGCTGGGGGCAAGGGGATAAGTGGGGTGTGTGTGTGTGTGTGTGTGAGCGTGAGTGTGTACGCGATCTGGCTCAAACCAGAATTCCCCATGTGTCAGGAGTTAAGCTTGCCCTCCCCTGGGTTGGGTCGAATTCCGCCAAGCTGGCTGAGGTGTTGGCCGGGTCCCTCTCGCCCCTGGGGCGGAGGCCTGGGCAGGGCGGGCCCAGCAGGTGCAGGTGCCCCACCTCAGGTGGGGGTGGTGCGGGGCGGCAGTTTCCTGGTGTCTGTGGGAAGCGGGCCCTGCGGCTTAACTTCTTGACGAGTCCCTGGGCTGTGGTCTCCCGTGGCCTGAGCCGCAGGTCTCTCCTTGCTGGGCCAGCCTCTGGCGAAGGGGCTCAGCTCCTGCAGCCCCCAGGGGCCTGTGTCCGAGGGCCGGGATTAGGGCGGGCAAGGGAGGACTCCCCGGGGCAAGATCAAGGGGGTGTCCCAAATCTCGGAAGAAAAGAAATAACATGACCTTTTTCTCTCTTTTTTAATGAAAGCATATTTGATCTATACCTCTGTTTGAATTTAAGGTGTACAACGTGTTAATTTGAACGTTTATATATTAAAATATGGTTGCCACGTTAGGGTTATTCAGCACCCTCATCCGTTCATAATCGTCCCTTCTCGTTTAGTGGCTGAAATGACTCAGTGCGGGTCCCTTGGCAAGTCTGAGGGCTGTCCGTACCGTCATGCTGTGCACACACCGAAACGCTATAAGGTAACTAATATTTCAGGGCAATGAGTTTGCTCGAGGTGGTCTCCATACCATTCAACTCCCCTCTGAAAGTGTGGGATTCAGTGACACTTAGGACATCTTCCAGCTTGGGCTCCCACCACCTCTGTCCAATTCCAAGACAGGTTCGTCACCTGGGAAAGGAGTCCCGTACCCACTGGCCGTCCCTCC
>PVJD01016463.1:0-20897 GCA_004026545.1 Mormoops blainvillei
GTCGGTGGCACCGTACGCCGTTGGCCTTTTGGTGACCCGCATATGTTCCCTGGCATCACGGTCTCAAGGTTCATCCATGCGGTAGCATATGACAGGAGTTCCTCCTCTTTGAAGGCCAAAGAGCATTTTATTGTGAGGACAGACCACATTTTGCTTATGGGTCGACAGAGATTGAGTTCCTCTCCCCCTGAATTTCCTCGCTCTGCTTAGCTCATCCTGGAGGGCGGAGGCCACAGCCCTTACCATAGGTAAGGCGCTGATGAAGGGGTCTAGGCCAGGCCTCCAGTTCGGGCAAGGCCGACGGGATGGACGTGCAGGGCTCAGCTCGGGATTCCTGTCCTCCGTGACCGTCACCCACCAAGGGCCTCCTTTGTGGGGCTGCAAGGCCATGATCCAGTTACCGAACACAGTTTTCCCTTCGCTTCCCCGCCTTTCCTGTCGCTGCTGAGGATTTTCCTCCCGGACCGATGCTTCCTGCGGTCCCTCCTCCCCCGGCGCCCGCTCTGCTCAGGACTCCTCAGCAGGTACAAGTGGTCTATCAACACCAGGGACTGGGCCTCAGCCCAAGAAAGGGACGCAGTTCTAACACATGCTGCCACACGGGTGAACGTGCAGAGGGCTCCGCCAGGAGAAATCAGCCACATACACAATGACAGATGCCACTCATATGAAATATCTGGAATGGGCGGATTCGGGGAGACCTAAAATACAGGGTCCGGAACAAGTGACGCCCCTTTTTATTACAACATCATAAGCATGTGATTCTGTAACATAAATTGTAGGTGACGTGTTCGAGTTACAACGATAAATTATGACACCCCTATTAGGACCCTACCAACCGCACTCAAGCGGGCCTTCCTTCTGTCGGACCCTGCAGATTAGAGGTTCTCAGCAGCGCGTGGGGGCAGAGGAGGAAATGGGCACTTATTGCTTAATTGTGAAACTGAAGACTTGCAGTTTGGGAAGACGAGGAGTCCTGGAGATGGACGTAGTTGATGTTTGTACAACAATGTGAACGTTCTTAGTGCCACTGAACTATTGTTAAAAATAGTTAAAAGGGGAAATGTTATGTATACATTACCACGATAAAATTTTTTTAAAATTTATTGATATTTAGGGAGCGAGAGAAACATTGATTTGTTGTTCCACTTATTGATGCATTCGTGGTTGATTTTTATATATGCCCTGACCGGGGATCGAACCTGGAACCTTGGCATATTGAGATGACGCTCTAACCAACTGAGCTCCCTGCCATGGCCAATAAAAAATTTTTTTTTTTTAAAGAGCCAGTGATGAGAACAGTGACGGATCAACAGGGCAGTGGTGAAAGGCACCCCGGACAGAAGGGGGCGCAATGGGGGGCCCCCGCCGGAAGAGTGAGACCCGCATTCCTCAGTCTCCACATCTGTCTGAGTTCTCTGTCCCCGACCGTGGCCAGGCGACAGAAGGGGGCAGCGGGCGGGAGTAAGGGCAGGACTAACCCCCACTTCTGGGCATTCTCTGCTCCCCGTTTTCCATGGCCGATTTTCAGTCCTTGCCGTGTTGGGCTTCCTTTGGCGGTAACTCCGTTGTCCTCAGCCTGAGTGGCTTCAAACAGCACTCATCTATGCTCACAGTTGAGGAGGTCAGCAGTCTAAACGGCGACCGTGGCCAGGGCCGTGTCCCTCCTTGAGGCTCCTGGGCAGAGTCCGTTTTCTTGTCCCTTCCCGCTTCCAGAGGCGGCGGCCCTCCTCAGCTCCCAGCCCCTCCCCCGCCCAAAGCCAACACCGTCGTCACAGCTCCGACTCTGATCTCCGATCTCCGCTTCGGTCCCCACCCCTCATTCTCGTCTTCTCACTTCTCTGCCCCTCTTCCAAGGACCCTGAGATGACCTTGGGCCGCTCAGCTAATCCAGGATCCTCCCCCCACCTTGAGACCTGTGTGTAACTCTCACCTGCAAAGGCCCCTCGGCCACAGAGACACACACTCAAGGCCTCTGAGCATTATGACAGGGACTTTTGGGGGGCCCTTTGGGCGGCCTGCCACCCTTTTCCTCTCCCTCCCTTCAAGCACACCTTTCTCACCATGCAAATTGGGAATTTCCAGCCCTCTGAACCCGCCATGCCTGTGTGTCATGCCTCATCTGCATTTCCATCGGTACTCGAGATAGAAACTTCTGGCCCTCCAGCGCGCCCTGTATGGGATCCGGGTGCACGTAGACCTGACACTGCCCGCAGAAGGCACTGCTCCAGGAAAACACCCTGGGACAAGTCTGGACCGCTCCTGTTACACTCTTGTTACACCTCCGAGCAGGGGGTGAACGGCCTCTGTCTTCCCGTCTGGGACAGCCCCGCCTTGGAAGACATTCATTTCATGCAAAAATAGGCGTCAGTGTTCGCAAATCGCTTACAAAACACGGTGCTGGAAGCCAGCCGGATGTGCCAGAAACTCCCTGCAGGCGGTCCGCGTCATCCGCCGAAGCATCCGAGGCTACGGATGGAACCAGGCAGATATGAAATGTAACCAGAAGACGTGACTCGGAGTGTGTGCGGGACAAGAACCTAACCCCGGCTGCGGAAGAAGGGCAGGCGGTCCGGGCAGACAAGCACTGAGTCCAGAACTGCACGGTGTTTAATGAGCCAACCATTTCCTCCGAATTACCCGGCTGGCTAGTTCCTTCTTTCTTCCCAGTCGTCATGCCAGAGGCCACGCTCCCCAGAGGTAACCATAGGTCATCCCTTCCCCCGGCCGCCTCCCAAAACCGAGGTCTACTCTCACCAGCACAGTTACTGAGGTGCAAACATGTACTTTCTAGTTACCCACCGTTCTTTTCTGGGGGCCTGGCTTCTCCCCGGGGCTCACGTCTCCATGTCCTGGTCTCCACAGGCTCAAAACCCTGTGTTTTCTGCTGGACCCGCTCTGGCCGATCAGGTAGTTTCGTATGTTGCAGAGCCTTCTGACACCTTTCCCCCAGCCTCAGAACTTACCTGCTCCGTGTCCCGTGCGAGAGGACAGAAAGAATCACCGGAACAGGATCCATCCGCACAGGGAAGAGAGCCGTCCTCCGCCTGGGTGATTTGAGGAGAGCACAGTTTCACAGAAGGCTCGCCGCAAACACCGAGTGAGCATGGCGTCCCCCTGAAAGGCTCCCCTGATCCCCCTCGGGTGACCTCAGCCCGTGGGCCCTCTGGACACGGTCCTTCTTTGCTGTGGAGTGTTACCCTGTGCAGTGTGAGACATTTAGAAGCATCCTTGGGTACCCCTGGGACCCTCAAGCCTCCTGAAGACCTTTCCATTGGGAGGATCGCTAGAAAAAATGTTCTCGCTGAGCTGGTTGCGACCCCAAGGTCTTACCTTCTGGGTAGGGGAGAGGGATCGTCCAGCCATGCCTTTGCCGGGTACCTTTGTCCCAGCCCCCACTGTGGATTGGGTGCCAGGGTGGGCTAGGTTGGAGCGGACAGACGGCGGGGGCAGGGCGAGAGGGAAGCCCACGGAGAGGGAGGGTGCTTTCACCTCTTGCTGGAAGGGTTCCTTCTATGCACCCTGGTTCCCCGTGGGATGGCTTTCTCCTGCTTGTCTGTGGGGACTGCGGCGGCTCGGGGGGTTGAGCGGTGTCCTGCAAACTGAAAGGTCACCAGGGTGATTCTGGGTCAGGGCACGTGCCTGGGCTGCAGGCCCGTCCCCGGTTGGGGGCGTGCGAGAGGCAATGACGCGCACGTTGATGTGTCTCTCCCTCTCTTCCTCCCTCCCTTGCCCGCTCTCTAAAAGAGAAAATAAATAAAATCTTTTTAAAAACATTTTAAAAACAAAAAGGAGGAGTCCAGAATGGGATAAAATGACGACAGGTCAGATTATGTGTGAGGTATCTGCGAATTCATAGAAAAGATGTGAATTGATATTTTAAAAACAACAATGCTTTTATCATCGTTAACAACGTATAATAACCCAGTTTCGGTTCATAAGTCGTCACCGCAAGGATGTCCTTTGAGGGCTCGCTTTACTGAACAAATGAGAATATTTCATAATTAGCGTGGCACTTTTTCGGAAGCTTGAGGGGAAAAAAAAACACACACTCCAGCGAAATTAGGTACTAATCACCATGGTAGAAGGCAGGGATATATTTGGACTATCCAATGTCACATTTTTAGATGCACGCTAAAACTGTCAGCAGCACAATAATAAGGGAAACCCAATTTCTAGTTCTCTAATATTTATTAAATGCATGAAAAACAATGTATTCATGCTATTAGAAGTGGAATCAAGAAGAAACTGTGCCGATGAATTGGCCAGGCCTACATTTTAATAGCCTTTCAGAGAGCCTTGTCCCAAATTAGTTCATTATTCCCAGATCGTGATGGGAAAGTCATGAAAACTCGAAAACCACTTCCCGGCGCTCACTCACGTCCTGACTCTCAGTTCAAAGGCCATTGCCGTGTCCCCAGCGGGCGGGCAGCTCAGAGCTTCTGTTCGGGCTCACGATTTCTAGTTCTTTTTCTGGAACTTGCATATCCATCCCTGCCCCTTCACCATTGCCATGAACTGGGGCTTTCTGGATCATCTCTGCTTTCGAGTTTGGGATATTAATTGATTTCAGAAAGAAAGGAAGGGAGGGAGAAGGGAAGAAAAAATCCCTGATATGAGTGAAAAGCACCCTTCAGTTGCCTTCTGTGTGCACTCCCACCAGGGATCGAACCCGCAGACTTTTGGCACATGGGACAGGGCTCTGACCAGCAGAGCCACTTGGCCAGGGCGAGACGTGTAAGATTTTAAGAGATGGAATGCATTGACCCATTCCTAGAGGCGGAGGGGACACCGTGACAGGGCAAACACAAACATGAATAAGAGGGTGCTAGCATCACCCCAGGGCGCCGTAGCTACACAGTCCAGAAAACGAAAGATCAGATATGATTCTGCGTAGTAAAGCATGTTCGCAAAACAGTACGTGCCGTTGATGCAGAGCTTAACACTGCCCTCAGCTCCGCAGTAGGAAAAGGGGATGTATCTAGTCCCTGCGATACTTCCTCCATTAAAACGATTAGCCAGCCTTTTCTTCACGAACGTTCACTCTCACCCAGCTTCTGCCAACACCTTCGGGTAAAGCAAACAGGCGGAGTCCGGAAGCATTCGATCTCATGAAGGAGGAGGTCACTGGTTCCTAGCCAGGCACCGCAGTGGGGTGTGAGAGGCCCCATCCTGTAGGATGCTGAAGACGGCCGAGAGGAGGAAACTCTGAGTTCAGACTCACGGCGCCCACTGCAGGTGTGTCAGATGTCATGAAGTGGGGCTTTCACACCCCCGGGTGTCACTGAGCGGCAGGCTGTGTGGCTGGGCTTCGGCGGGTGTCCCTGGGGGTCCCGAGCCCTAGCTCCAGGTCAGGAATGCCCAAGGGGGCATTCAGAACTCCAAGTTCAGGCTTGGCTCTGGATTTAAAACCACTCTGTGAAGTTCCGTTCCAGGCCCAAGGGCTTGATTTTCAGAGTAGGTTGTTAAGTGGCAAAACACCCAAATATTTCCAGCTCCCCGTCAAACTGTGCGGTAACCCCACAGAGACAGGGAGCCGCCACCAATGGCCAAGAACACCGGGTGTGGAGATGCTACATGGGACATACTGACGCTACACACGGGTTCCCTCTGGGCCTCTGTATTCCCACCTGTACCGGGGGGAGGAGCCAGCACCCCCTTCAGGGCTGTGATGAGGGTTAACTGAGGTCGTGTTTGCAGGCAGGCTAATAGGAAATGCCATGTGAATGTTTGACCACAGATAAGGGGGCACACCCTTGACTGTTGTTTTAAAAGGACAGGTACAGTGAGACTCTATTTCCACCTAAGTGAGCGTAAACAGATTTCTACTCTATTTAAGCACGATGAGGACCTGCGGGTCTTGTCTCTCATGGGGACTGGGGGAGCGCCAGGGAGGAGGAGGAACGAAAGGGAGAGGGGAAGGGGTGACAGCCAGAAATGGAGAGAGGAAGAAAGAGTGAGACAGAGACAGAGACCGAGGTGGAGGGAGACAGAGAGACAGAGAGAGAGAGCGCGGATGAGCATAAGGGGCCCTAGAGTCCTTGCCGGCCCAACATCAGGAGAAGGAGAAGAGCTCTGTCCTCTACTCCGAGCACCTGCCCTCGGCCCCTCCCCCACCGCTCCCCCAGCCTGGGTTCTGTCTGGGCAGGGTGTTGCTTTTGCTGGCTCACACCCTGTTTCCTTCTTGCCTGTAATCCAACACGGCCTCAAGAATCACTCCTTCCAGGAATTGCCGGTTCCTTCCCAGGAAATGCCGGAGACCTGAAGAGTCCCCCAGGATTCCAAGAAGTCGTCTCGAGTCTCAGGCCACATGGCAGGGGCAGGCAGAAGAAATCCCGGGGCAGCGATAGGACCAGGTCCGCCGTAGCCACAAAGACGCGCTTCTCCAGCCAAACACGGGAGTGCTGGGCTCTCGCAGTTTTAGTTACAAGTAGGCATGTGGGCATCCAGGCTGCAGAAACAAAAGTCACAACATCTGTCCCAGAGCGGGTGGCTCAGCTGGCTGGAGTTCTGTCCTGTACACCAAAAGGTTGTGGGTTCCATCCCCAGTGGGAGCGCCTTCGGGAAGCAACCGACGGATGGTTCCATGTTTCTCTCTCACATCCATGTCTCCCTCTCTCTCTCTGTCTCGCTCTCCCCACCCCACCGTCCCCCACCTCTCAAATCAATACATATACCCTTGGGTGAAAATTAAAAACAAAATGACTGATAACATCTAAGTTGAGGGGATGCAGAGTCGAACTGGGGTAGTTACCCAGCAAAACCCTCAGCCACCATGATAGACGTTGATGAAATGACGAAAATGAATAAATCAAGAAATACCAGTATGTACACATTATTTAGAAATACGGAGACAAATTCTAGAAGAAACTGCTAAGAGTGGAAAGTCGTTGCTTCAGGGTGGGGTGAGGAGATATAGAGCAGGTCTTGAAAACTGATACTTTTTGATTTAATTTTGGGCATGCTTTAGTTTTGTTTCTTATAAAAGAAAAAAAGAAAAAAGATTTTACCTATTTATTTTTAGCCCTGTCTGGTGTGGCTCAGTGGACTGAGTGCTGGCCTGTGAATCAAAGGGTCGCCAGTTCGATTCCCAGTCAGGGCACACGCCTGGGTTGCAGGCCACGTCCCCAGTAGGAGAGTGCAAGAAGCAACCACACACTGATGTTTCTCTCCCTCTCTTCTCTCTCCCTTTCTCTCTCTAAGAATAAATAAATAAAATTTAAAAAAATATATTTTACTTATTTATTCTTAGAGAGAGGGGGAAGGGAGGAAGAGGAGAGTAACACTGATATGTGGTTGCCTCCCACGCGCCCCCTACTGGGGACCTGGCCCACAACCCAGGCATGTGCCCTGACTGGGAATCGAACCAGTGACCCTTTGGTTCGTAGGCCGGCACTCAATCCACTAACCTGCACCAGCCAGGGCAGTTTTGTTTCATAATTAATGTTTTTTTAAAAAACACAGATTCCTCCAGGTGAGCTTTCTTCTATGAAAAAATAAACTTTCAGCAGAATTTGGGTCTTTAGTGTCTGTGTTTCCTTGTACAATGTAAGGAAGCAAATTTCAAAATCCATACTGCTCTTGCAAACTCATTGCCAAGTCCGTGGGCTGAGGGCCTGCCTGCTCTGTGAGTCCCCTTTGGTCCCCATTTACACATGTCCTCTCTGCTTGGGAGCTGACACCACACTTCTCCCCTCACCCCCAGCCAGCTAGTTTCTCCTTTCCTTCCACATGGCTTCCACTCCCATCCTCCTGTCAGTCACCGGCTGAAAATTCAGGTCACCGAAGATGATGTGAGAGACTGACAAGGCTACATACTTGGGACAGCATTTGTTAAAAATAAAATGTAAGTGTGCATATTTTTCCAGGAATCAGTTGGGATCCAAAAATACACTCGGAGATACGGAGGCCACACAAGGGGTCTGTTCCCTCCTAGGATTTCATCAACACAAGGAAACTTGTTTGGAGGGAACTATTTCTCTACCTGATTGCATCATTCCCCCCTCCTCCGCCCCAGCTACATTTTTCAGAGAAAGCGTTCTCATGTCTGGGATTTCACAACGGAGGGGGAAAAAAGTCTTTTCTTTCTTTCTTTTTTTTTTTTTTGGTAGAGATGTGAGCACATGGAAAAAGCCAGATTCTGACAGTGGTAGATTTTTAGAATCACCATTTTTTTTAATAGCTAAAATTAAGGTCTCCTATTTATAGCTTCTCTCTCGTTCTCCCTCTCTCTCTCCCCTTCTCCTCCTCCTCATTTGCAAGCTCACCTCGCCTTGTACAACTATATCCTAACCGTGGAGATGCTGGAGAACCGAAGGTGCCTGAGGAAATAAATGCAACAAGAACTGAAACACCGTGGCAACATATATAAAGGAATCATGGTTACAATTTGGAAACAGTTTGGCGGCTATTCCTGGGGGAGTGAAAGCGACCTTTAATGCATGTAAAGGCCACCAAATGAAACAGTCCTGCCTAGCACACATTTGTCTTGGGTGAGCCGCTGATGGAACTCATTTGAATGTTAATTAAAAGCAAGCGAAGGACGACGGAGGGCTGGCCGCAGGACGGAAGCCATGCTGCCCTTTCCACAGAGGCACGGGTTTTGCAAGGAAACTCCTTCGAACGCTCGCCCAGGGAGTGCTTTTGCTGACGAATAGAAGCTCTTTATCAAGAGTGTCCCTCTCTTTTATCATTTTTCATTTTTATCTAGCAATCCCGTGAAACTGTTTCTGCCCGGGAGAGTCAGTGTCGCCAGTAGTTCCACATCACTGCACGTGAGCCGGCTTCCTTCTTTGCAAGGGAGCTGCCGGATGGTGCAACTCACCCCGCTGTCCCTGCTGGACACTTCAGGTACTTCCTGGCTTTTGTTCTGCGAGCCGTTCTGTCCTGCCTGTCCCGGGTACCACCTGCACCTCAGCAGTGCTGCAGGAGAATTCTAGAAAGGACCACACTGGGAAAGGAAGGCGAGGGCATTCATAGAGATTGTAAATAAGTTCCCTCATTTGTATCCTTGACATTTATCTCGCCCTTGGAGATTTGTCACTAATACTGTTGCCACCTCTTTCCAGAGAGTTTGTGTCTCTCTCCACACCCCCTCCCCCGCCCCCCGGAAAGGCTTATTTCTCATTAGTCCTCATCTAGGTTTCTTCCCGAAGCTGAAGAGATTGCAGATGCTCAGTCGCTGAGCCCAGAGGGTCCGTCACGTTGGGGACTAATGGCCGACCTCGTTTGGAGCCCTGCGTAGCTGGGTACAAAACTGGTCTTCTGTGGAACTGGAAGCGGGGAACGAACATCACTAAAGATTTGTTGGGCACCCTCTGCAAACCTGGAAACCAGCGATCCGTCTTGCTCATTTACCATCGAAACAGGGAAATGTGGAGTCTCACACACGCTGGCCCACAGCAGCCAAATTTGGGGATAAGTGGCTTCAGTCCTCACCTGAGGACATATTTATTGATTTTAGAGAGAAAAGAAAGGGGAAAGAGAGAGAGAGAGGGAGAGAGGGAGAGAGAGACGTCGATGTGATACACAAACATCGATCAGTTGCCTCCCACATGTGCCCTGACCAGGGATCGAACCCGCACCTTTTGGTGTATGGGAAGATGCCCCACGCAACTGAGCCACCCGGGCAAGCCTGGCCATTTAATTTTTCTAAAAATTTGTTTTCAAGGATGAGATTTCTTTTTTTAATCACTGAAAATGTTCCTTTTTGGAGTCGTGGGGTATAATCCTCTGATCATCACTCCTGTACACTCATTAGAGGAAACACAAAATTTAGAATCTTTTAAAGTATTTGCATCGGTCGGCTTTTGCCGTTTTGACAAGTGGCTGTAGAAGTTAATGGCTTAAAACCCCCACCCTTCAGTGCACTCTGGGCTCTCGGGCCAGCACCTTGGGTGGGGCTGTGACAGGGGATCTCTGGTCTAGGTTGGACTCAGTTATACATTAGCATGACTTACCTTCTTCCTTGTGCACACGGAACCACCCCAGCTCCCATTAGCTGAGCTCTAACACCCAACTAAAGGCCAGGGTTGTAGACTGTCCTCCCTAGAGGGACGCTGGCTGCGTTAGGATCCAAAGTAGTCTAACGGAGGGGCAGGAACCCAGAAGCCACTTCACTTCCTCCCAAGTCCGCACTCTCTGTCTTGAAAAGAGACCCCTTCTCAGTTTGATCCCTTCTCTGACGCAGGATTGCACACCCTCCCTGCAGTAAAGGCTGACTCCTTATCCTCCCAGCCACCCGCGTGTCGCAGAAAAGCAGCCTTGATACATGTCTGCAACTGCATGAGCACGGCCCCGTGGGGATGCCTGCCAGGCACTGAGGCCGGCGCGGGGAGCCAACGAGGGGGCCGAAGCCCCAGCCTCGGCTTCAGTCAAACAACCCGCTGTGTGTTTTTAGGACCAACATGCATTCTGGTTGGATAACCATGGAACGAGAATACATAGAAAGATTCAAGTGGCCGCAATGAACCACCGTTGCTCACATCACCGTTGGCAAAGTCACACCAGGAGACCGTGACGCTTCCTGCTCAAAAACGGGAGTGCCCCACCTGAGCACTGGGAACAGGACGGTGAAGAGAAGCCGGTTTTTGCAGCCTCTGTTTAAGTCTGGTTGGTTTGTTTTTGTCATTTATCCATGATATGTAAGATGGACTTCCCGGTCCATTATAATATAAGCAAATTAAGTTTCACGAAGTCCATCCGAGATTGTGAGAGGCAGTAAAAGAATCATTTCGACCTGTGCGTGTGCATTAACTTCTCATCTAACAGCCAGTAATTCTGACATACAAATTGCACTTGCACTTCTGCAAAGATATATTGGCTCAGC
The DNA here is from genome assembly GCA_004026545.1 of Mormoops blainvillei. Taxonomy (NCBI): domain Eukaryota; kingdom Metazoa; phylum Chordata; class Mammalia; order Chiroptera; family Mormoopidae; genus Mormoops; species Mormoops blainvillei. The sequence continues at coordinate 10,829 of PVJD01016463.1, forward strand.
AGGGGAGTGGGCATTATAATTTCTACAGTGACAATTACAGCAAATGATCTCAGTGAGACGGCGCTTCCAAAAGTCACTTATCCTATAAAAGCTGGAAAGTTGTCATGGACACAGAGTGGGGTTTGAGCATTTTCCCTCCCTAGGGGACAAAGATGGCTCCCTCCCTGCCCCCACCGAGGATCAATATTTAATCTTTTCTGCTTGAGAGCTCCGGTCCAGTTACTGAGCCTGGGAGGTGCTCTCCACGCCTTCCTTTCTCTGTGACTTGTTTTTTTTCCACAAAGATATTATCCTCTGCAGGGTCAGGTTTCTGTTTGGCAGAGCGAGTGATTTAGCTTTCACACGTGCCATTGATGAACCAAATAGAAAAAAAAATGAAACTTTAATGATATCGAATTTGGTTTCTCTGTGCTTGTCAAAGCTGTACCCTTAAGCGCAGGGCTGACAACTGTCTGCGAACGTACACAGGCACGAAGGTAACAGCCCATCTCTGTCTTGTTGCATTGTCGTGGTTTTAAAATATGAATCGAGGCAAGTTTTGTTTTGTGTTCTTCTTGCAAAAGGCTTTATTGTTTCCGTTTGGTCCCACGCATGGGAGAGGGTTCCAGGGTGGTTAACACTGTCCAGTGGTTGCAGGAAGAGGCGCAGGCAAAAGCCAGACACCAGGGGGTGCAGGGAGCCCCTCAAAGGCCTCTGGGCTCCACCAGCTCCTGGTCGTGCCTGAGGGGGAGCCTTTCGAAGACACACCCGCCCAGCCCAGCTGGGGGCCGCCAGCCTGGGAGGGGGACCAGGTGTTGCCCATCTTCTTGGCGCGTTTCACCCGCTCACCCAGGCTGTGATTCTGCAGGACGCCACAGAGCCGAGGCGTGGTGCGGGCTGAACCCGGGCCTGCAGATGCCCAAGGGCCTGGGGCGGGGGCTTCTCCAAAGCCGAGGTGGCCCCCGTCTGTCCTGAGTGTTGCCCCCACTCCTCTGGGGACGGCTTCAGCACGTCCTGGGAGAGAACGTGTCCCCCGCACTGGTTTGGCACCTTCACGAGACGCTTGGAACCCTCGCACTTCTTCTCGGCCAGCTCTCGGGAGAAGTGACCCAGACCCTGCAGAGCCACATCGTCGTGGTTGAAACAGAGGCCCCAAGAGAGGTAGGCGTGGGGAGCCGCAGACGCAGGCGGGCCAGTGGCTGACGGCGGCCTCCACCTTGGTGCCATAATTCTGACAAACTTGGAGCTCACGGCTGTTGGGCAATAACGAGCTAAGGTCCAAGAAAGGTGTTGGCTACTCTCGGAGGCTGAGTGCGGCAGAGGTGGCTCTGAGGGTGGCAACTGGAAAAGAGGCTGGGGGAGGGGGGGTCAGAAGCCGGACAAAGGGGCGTCCCTGGGTCCGTTTCATCTGAACCGTGTTGAAGCAGGGGACAGATTCCGGGGACCGCCGAGGGCACGGATGGAAGATTTCCTCACACCTAAACCTGGGCTCTAAGTTATGTAACTGTCTAGATTTAGGGTTCCCCCAAAGCAGACCCCGAGGCAGGGTTTGAGCTCAGGCAGCTGCTGTGTGACAGAATCCCAGGGGACACCTGCAGGGGACGGGGCGATGGGACAGCGGAGGCCGCAGTGAAGGGCACATCACCAAGCCTACGACGGACCGCATGGGCAGCTGGAGCCCACAGAACGTGGGAGGGCGCTGGGGTGTGTACGCACCGCCATCCTGCCGGCCTGGCACACAGGTTGAGCGTGCTCGTTTATGCCCAATGAGTGGCCCGGAAACTCGGACAGATTCCAACGGCATCGGCGAGAGCACAGCCCCACGGCGACGCTAAGAAAGGAGTCCTTCCTCGTGGTTCTGGTGGCCCCCAAAGGATGGGCCGCACAAGGCCGGGGAGGGGCCGAACTGGAGCGCCGCTCTGTAAGTGGAAATGAGAGGAGTGCATTTTGGCAAGACCCGTTCGTTCCGTGATCGCTAGATGCCAATTCGGGGTCCCTGGTCACGAAACAGGAAGGAGGGCTGGGTGCCTGGATGAGGGTGGCTGAGTGGCCAACCCCAGGCCCCTGCCCACATCGCGCATCGACGGTGACGTGACGCTGCCGTCCTGGGAGGGGCATGGCCACCAGTGTGCCTGGCCTCAGGGCACGTGTGCAGCTCTGCTCCTCGCTGGGGATGACAGATGGCAGCGAATGCTGGCAGGGCGGGCACGGGCCGGGCCAGGCCTGAGGCACCAGGGGGCCGGGCGAGGGGCGGGCAGGCAACAACGCATCTGGGGAGTCAGGTGAACCCCCCACCCCGCCCCCCGCGGATGACAAGTCAGAATATCTCCAGACATCACCCCATGTCCTCTGTAGGTAAAGTTGCCTCAGGTTAAGAACTTGTGCTATAGAAAGAGGGCCGAATGGATAAGTGAAACACATCATCGCTGTCCCTTGCGTGGAAAATGGGTCTTCTTTCCATATCCAGGCAAACCCTGTGTTCTCGCTCAAGGTCAAGCACAGGTGTTACTCCCAGCTCTGTCCGAAGTCTGCTCCTGACTGGGGCTGTTCTGTGAAGCTCTGCCGCTGTCTCTGACCTTCTCAGCTCTGCGTCTGATGAACTAGTTGTTACTCTTTAATAAATTCATTTTCTGGTGAGACTCGCCCAAGTTAAGCTGGACTGTTAACACCGAAGCATCCAGACAGATGCAATTGGCCTCATTACGATACACCCATGACCCCCCTTTAAGACGGTGGTCTCTGTTCCTTGGGTCAGAGAGCCAGGCAACGATTCGAGGCCAGTGCACAATTCCCTCCTCTGGTATTGTTTCCTCCCCTCGCTCCACGGCACTCACTTGTTGCTCGTTCTCAGGTGCCCTCGTGCGTCCTCTGCCTCGCTTTGCTCCGGCCCAGATGTCTTCCCACGTCCTCTGGTTTTGCCTCTGGCTGGACCTCTGTTCTCCCAGTCAGCCCCGGTATGTTTTTACTTCTGGGCAGCAGGGAAGCTGTCTTTGAAAAGGGACCCAGCTCCCTAAGGCGGGAATAAGTAGGAGCGAAGGAGGAAGGAACGGGAGGCGGGTGGGCTGGAGTCCCTCCTCGTTCCTACGCAGTCATGAGGCTCAGGATGGGGTGGCAGGCGACGGCTGGGATCTAGATGGTCTCGGGGGCTGCGCCTTGGCGAGTGAGGCCCAGGCACCATCTAGGTGGGTTTCAACAGCCCCAGGTGTTTGAGCCCTTGTGAGGGCATCTGTGGGGACTGGCGGTCCTGGGCCTTGATCCCAGGTCCCATCGAGACTCTAGGGTGCAGGCTGGAAGTTCTCCTGCAGGCAACAGGGTGAGGCAGGAGTTCAGGGCACACCTGGAGATGGAAGGATGCCCCTGGCACCCAGTGGGTGAAGGCCGGGGACGCTGCTCGCCGTGCTGCCGTGCTGAGGACGGCCCACCGTGCGGAACGATCCTGCCCCTGACGCGTGCAGCACCGGGGCTGCGACGTGCAGCTCTGGGCGGACTCCGTGCAGGCTTCACCTGTGGCTGCGGTGTCTCACCTCTGCTCTCTGCCCTGATTCGGAGCGTGGAGGCCCCTGCCGATGAGGCCAGGGTGTGGCTTTCTGTGCCCCTGACCTCCTGCTGCTCCCCGATGACGTGTGCAGAGTCGGTGAATGTTTCCAGAAATGACTCCCTGCAGACATAAGGGGGGACGGTTGGCACTGAGCGCAGGTGGGTAGCTTGGCAGTGACATGAAAGAGGCCTGTGTGTCCTGAAGGTCCAGGGAGACTCAGAGCTCCACCGACTTCAAAACAATCGGACCAGGCACTCTCAACCACCTTCCTCGCCTCCCTGCCTGCCGCTGCCCGCTCATCCGCACGGCCGCCTCGGAATTGTGCATCAGGACTCATTCCTCTCAGGGAGATGAAAGGAACCCTGGCCTCAAATAAATGCTCAAAACAAACAAACAAATATAACAGGTCTTCAGGACGGTGGGAGGAGGCGAGCTGGCGGGAGTGTTTCCGACCTCCCACGGTGCGAACATGCCCGAATGAGTCAGATCAGCTGCCTAACACCTGGCCAGGGGTGGACAGGTGTGAGCGGTGAGCAGACTGCAGTGAGGGACGCGCAGTCGGGGACAGTTCCAGAGCTGGGTGTGGGTGCTCAGGGCTGGCACGTCTGAAATAGACAAAAAATTCTGAAAGGCCCTGGTTGGCGTGGCTCAGTGGATGGAGCGCTGGCCTGGAAACCAAAGGGTCGCCGGTTCAATTCCCTCGTCAGGGCACACGCCTGGGTTGTGGGCCCAGTCCCCAGTAGGGGGCGCGCGCGAGACAACCACACATGGCCTTTTCTCTCTTTTTCTCCCTCTCTTCCCCTCTTTCTAAATATAAATAAAATGAAATCTTAAAAAAAAAAAAATCCTGAAAGGTTATCTGTGGTTTAAGACATGGAAGGTAGAAAAGCCACAGGCAGTCATCAGAGGCATTATGAGTTCTTCCTGGAATACTTCCCTCTGCAGGTGAGCTAGGAGGGCTGTGGCCACCAGCTCAGGTGGGACTGGAGATTTTCTTTTCCGCTGTCCGCTGTCCGCTGTCCGCAGAATGGACTTGCCAGGCTCGGGCCCAGTTGACCGCACTAACTTGCGTTGCCCTCAGATAAGATTTTCAGGCACTGTCTTCCGTTTTAATTCATCCTTCTCGTCACGGAAGTAGATCTGGCCCTTCTTAGCTCTTGGCATAGTCACAATTTCCACTTAAAAAGACAGTTCTTGTCATTACAGTCAATACTAGACAATATGGAATTGAGAAGAGAAAAACTCCCTCCACCCCCACCCCCCACCACTCCCGCCACTCCCAAAAGATAAGAAAACCCCACAGGCTTTTTCTCATTTTTAAGGCACCAAGCAAACCCACGCCGGCTGTCCGTCAATGTGGAACCCAGGCAGGCGCAGCCAGGGAGGTGGGCTATGTCACATGATCATGATTTTAAAAGGCATCCATCACTCAAAGCGCTCTCTGGCCACTTACCAATTCCTCTTCTTCTTCCTCCTCTTCCTCTTTTAGATTTTATCTATTACTTTTTAGAGAGAGGGGAAGGGAGGGAGAAAGAGAGGGAGAGAATCATAATGTGTGGTTGCCTCTTGCATGTCCCCTTGGGGACCTTGTGTGCAACCCCAGGCATGCGCCTTGACTGGGAATTGAACCTGTGACCCTTCGATGCGCAGGCCAGAGCTCAATCGACTGAGCCACATCAGCCAGGGCCTTATCAATACTTCTACCTCCCAGGGATCATCCAACGTGTCACATTGGGGACAGCTCATTAAATCTTGCCCTTGAAGCGTGACTCGAAAAGCCAGAATTACTAAGACCTCCAGGGACAAGGCGAAAGGTGATTTCCCTGATTCAAGCGACCAGTCTGGGGAAAGATCAACTGTGGCCACCTGCTCCGTGAGACAAGCCAGAAGCTTGATACTTTCGGTAAGACAAGGTTGCAAATCAACAAGTGCTTCTGTCTGCGAATTCCTCGGCCTCAGAGACATGACCTCCACACCTGTCCTTTTAACTGAAGAGGAAGAAAAGCAAAAAACCCCAGGCCACACGAGGTACAGAACAGTCGCACCCCCCACACACGGTTAGGAAGTAGATATACGTTACCGTAATAAACGCATAACATATTTTGGATTTAGCATAAGATACTGCGGAGAGTCCTAAAATAAGTCCAGGAGGTCCCCCTGGGTCACGGGTGAGAAAACCACACGGAAAACAGTCAGACCTGAATTATTTGAAAATAAGAATATAATTGTATGCGTATCCGCGGGCAGAACATTTTGTCATGCCTTCTGCCCTGGCACAGACAATGCGCTTCAGACCAAAGAGAATGGGAACCCCCGACTTGCCTGTCGTAAATACTTGGGTCTCAAGCATTTTGCAGCTGGCTTCCTTATTCCAGTTAATGCCATGGCAATCCGTCTGGCTGCGCACGTTCTAAAACCCGAAGCCTTCTTCTCACACCCCTTCCGTCCAACCTCAACCCGACGGTGCTCACCTGAGCAACTTTGCAGAGTGCTTGCATTCCCAGCCGCGGCTCCTTGCCAAAGCCCGAGTCCTTAGCCAAAGCCCATTACTCTTTCCTCAGTCCTCCTTATTTCCTCTGTCCACTGCCCGGTTCACGTTCTCCTCATCTTCAAACCGTCCCTCCCCAGCTGCAGCTCCGGCCTCATCGCCACCTCCTCTCCCAACGCACCAGCCTGTCCCAACACACCACTTCCTCCTCTCCCAGTACATCCTGGCTGCGGTCATAACCTTCCACACCTGCCCATTGCATACAAACCACAACCTACAAAATACCACCTCCACCCCTCAGCCTACCTTCCGGCAATGGCACAGTCTGTTCCGGGCTGCCTTTTCCAACTTACCTTCCTGGTCCCGCTTCCTCGAGAGCGAAACCCCAGCCACCCGTGCAGCTCCTGTTTCTCCCGGACGCCGTGTCTGTGCCCGGGTCAGGCCCTCTGTGGCAACGTCGCTCTTTCGGCCTGCTCGGGAATCTTTGCCACCTTCGCGACCCCGTTCTGCACGCTCCCTACAGGCACCTTCCTCCGTTCTCCGGGTCTGTCCTCCCTATGTTCACCCAGCTGCACCCTCCGGCTTCTGGGTTTGGGTTCGCAGGTACATTCCTCGCTGCGTGTCTCCCAGCTACGCCGTTAGCATCCCACCACAGGGAGCCTGTGTTAGAAGCTTAACAGAAAGAATGTTTTTCCAGAACAGTAGGAGTGTGTGTTCTGATACGCTTCCTCGGCCAGTTTTTATACTGTGACTGCATGGAGCTCACACGGCTCTGTCCACACTGGCTGTGCGGAAGCCTGGAGCCAAGCGTAGCGTCCGTCTCTGACACCAAGCCACGGGCTGAATTCTCCGTGCTCATGTCACCCCTAGCCCGCACCTTGTCTTGCCTCCATACCCGCATTGTCTATTTTTATCTTCTAGATGGGTTTTGCTATGTTTCTGCTGATTGTAGGCACTCAGCTTATTCTGTAAAAGAATTCATTGATTTCTTGAAATCAAAGCGATAAAAGAATAAAACAGATCTTCAAGGGCAGATGGGTGTCTGTTGGCGTCACGCTCACGCCCAGCCCCCACTCCCTTGCACAGAGCCTGGAGCAGAGTAGAGGCTCAATAAACGTTTTGCAACACGCTGACTTGAAAGACACACAGAGAGGGGGCACGGAGAGCTCAAACCATCAGTCAGTGGTCATACGAAAATCCGTACAAAGCCATTTTTTTCTACTGTAGGCTTATTATAACATCATGGGCACTGAGCTAACGTGGGGAAGAAGGAGTGGCTGCCCGTGGACTTGGAGGACCTCTTTCTCTTGGGGCGCGAGGTTGCTGAGCCATGCAGAAGCCTGCGGAGACAGAGCTGTGGCCACGCCCCCTGGGCTGTGGGGCGGCGGCTGGGATGGTGGGAGCGCCTGGGGAGCCTCGGCGTTCCGGGGATCTGTCCCAAGCCTGGTGGCTTCTGCCCCAGCTCAGGGCAAAGACAAGGTGAATTGGATGATTCTCAGTATGCCTTTTTATAGGCTTATATTGATTGTGCTCTGAAGAAACTTAAGATTTATGCGGGTAACAGGCCTGGTCAGGTAGCTCAGTGGGTTAGAGTGTCATCCGGCTACACCAAGGTTGCGGGTTCGATCCTCGGTCAGGGCACGTACAAGAATCAAGCAATGAACGCAGTGATAAGTGGAGCAACAAATTGATGCCCCTCTCTCATCTCTCTCCCTCTCTCTCTCCCTCTCTCTCTGAAATTAATTTTTTAAAAAGGGGGGTAACAAGGAAGTCCCCCAAATTTTAAACCCTGATGGAAGGACGTGCTCCTCCTGACTCGGGCACCTGCTTTCGCACCTTAGCTCCCACCAGAGAGAGACCTGGGTCACCACCGACGTGCCTGTGAGTCTCTGACCATGTATCTCTGCGTGATTTCCCCCGAGTCTCTTCGGGTGTCTCTGTGCCTCTATCCCACGCCTCCCCTTCTTCTGACTCAGCAGAACATGGTCCCCCCACCCCCCCAGCTCAGCCGAAAAGACCCGTGGGCTTCCACTCACTGGGGCACAGCAGTGCCGTTCCCCGCTGAGACCGCCCCACTGTGCTGGGACACGGCGGACACACGCCAGGCACATCTAGACGGTGGGCAGGATGTAGGAGGAAAGAACATGCCTGAGAACCACGCCCAGCCCTGCCTGTCTTTCCCATGCCTTTGGTCACAATGACCTGTGGAGACACTTAGAGAAATGGGGATCCTGCTAGGACCCTGCGACAAGGGCCAGCCCATCTAGGGCCTGTCCCAGGCAGCCCTGCACCCAGTCTCTCCCCTGCCCGTGACATGTCTTCCTCCTGTGGGACCTCCTAGAACGAGCGCTCACATCATCTGTTTGGCTGCCCAGCCCTGGGGCCTGAGCCCGCCTTCCCTGCTCTCAGACAGGTTTGGCCGTGTGTCCATCCTCCAACACAAAGCCGGCTGGGGAGAGGCACACAGCCCAGGCAGAGCAGACACAGCCGAGGGCGCTGATCCGGAACCATCTCGTGGGGAGGCAAGTCACCAGGGTTCCAAGCATGGCCGGCACTGGTGTCCCTGTCGCTCACGGTGACTCAGCTCTGTGGGCAGCCGAGTGAGAGACCCTGTCCTCGTGAAGTTTTCACTTCAGTTCTGTCTTTGAACCTCAGAAATAATGATGTGGATTTTTTGGTCTCGTTTTTCTTTTCTCCCCATGCAAGACATCCCATACACCCAACATAGGGACCTCACGGCGGCAGCTGCGGTGACTGGTTCCCGGCACCTTCTCCAGTGCCTGTGACCAATAGGCCTCCTTGCCCATCCAAGGTGTGGCAACCAACATGTGCCGAGACGTTGCTGAATGTCCCCTGGGCTTCAGAAGGACCCCAGTCGAGAATCTCCACTCGAAGGACAGCGGGCAGTTCTTTCGGCCACAAAGACTTCCTCTCTGCCTGTCCTCCGGGAGACCACGTCCTCGCTCCCGCGCCGCCGCCAGGGAAGGTGACAGCCACCGCAGGTATCTTCCACAGGGACACAGGCCCTTGCTACCTGCACCGGTGTTTACCGCTCACGGGGGCATTTCCCCGGGCAGCAGCGCGCAGCTGGGAGCTCAGGACGGAAGCTGCTGTGGGTGGCGAAACTGCCCCAGGGGTCACCTCTCCTTGGTCGAACCTGGACATGCTGGCATCGTCTGTACACAGCTGGGCCTCTTGTGACAACCCACGTGCCATTTCCCCATGGAGTCCATGTAAAGAAATCAAACTGGCACCCAGAAAAAAAAAATTCTTCAGATGCGTCCAGCCTGTGTGACACTGTGGAAACGCCCACACCGGGTTTTCCTTCCTAGTCCGGTGGGACCAGAGCCGGCTCAGCCCTCACTCCTCCGGCCTCTCTTTTCCTGCTTGGGGAGCGCATGGCGACGTGCTCGGAGTCTCTCCGGCCTCTGTACCCTCCCCATGCGCACTCCAGAGTGGCACCCCTGCTCTCTCTCCCCTCCTCTACCTCCCGTCCTGTCTTGGTGCAAACCATGTAGGACGGTTTGCAGTGACGCTGACCTCTGCCCACTAGAAGCTAGAACACACCGTCACCCTGTTGTGACAACGAAAATGAGTCTAAACATGGCCAAGTGTTCCCAGAGGGGGAGTGGGGACGACACCACTCCCCAGTGAAAACCTCGGGGTTTAGAGATAAGGACTAGTCCCCTGCCTAGGAAGATCTCATCCTTGAGCTTGCCAGCCACCTAGGACCCCAGCCCACCCAAGGGCCCACCCCAACTGCCCAAGGAAAGCCAGTCAAACAACTGCACCTCAATGGTCACTCCTCTCCACAATGTGGCCCTTGGATTCTCTCTCCCTCCTGCTGGTGAGGCCTACGTCTGAAGCCGTTATAAAAACAATTGAACCTCCCAGTTAGCTGTTTCTTCCAGGCCCCCACCCCCTGCTCCGGGGGTCTTCCAGAGGAGGAAGTTCTCGTCAAGCAGCCCTGGAACCCGAGAGCCTCGGCAAGCACCCCCATCCCCACCCGCCCGCTGTCCCCTCCACACGCCCTGCAGGGAAGTGAGCCAGCTACCAGCATCTAC
>PVJD01016464.1:0-20898 GCA_004026545.1 Mormoops blainvillei
AAGCCTGGGAAAAACCCTGAGTAGAAATGACTGGCTATTGGTCAACAATCAAACACGCCAAGAAATTGACACTTTGGCTTAAACTTTGTGAATTAGGGAGAGAAAGATATGAAATGAAGTTAGAGAGTTAGACAGGAAGAGAATCAGTCAGCACCTTGCAAATTTTAGCTTTAAAGCTTGGATTTAATTTGTTAAGGACAATTTTCTAAAACTTGGATTAAAATAAAACTGTGTGACCTCTAGGGTAACATGTTCTTGTTTGATTATTTTCACTCCTGACTGGGGTACAATACTTAATAACTCTGTAAAGTTAGACGTTAACTTAGAGAAAATTGTGATAAGTTGAGATGATTTTCTACTCTGTCCAGTGAAAAGATGGGACCACTTAGCTATTTAAGTGATTAATGTCTTGCAGAAGGTCTAAGCATGGAGAAATTCTCCATTAGTTTTTGTTTTGGCACAGTTTGTTAGTACTAGTACCATTATTATTCAATATATCTTAGATATGGCTCCTTTTAAAATGATCTGGTTGTACATCTTAAACACATATTATATCAACATTGGGCCTGTCCTCTGTCCTCTATTCTATATATGCCAGCTAACCTGACCCTGATTTGAACTCCTTATCTTTTCTTTTTGAAGTTAATTATCTATTGCTTTTTGGATATATCCCCCACTCATTCTTTTCCTACCTACCTTGTTCACATTTTGTGCTCTCTTTCTATTCCTTTGTTAAAGCTTTCTGTTTTTTCTTTTAAAAAAAATAAAAATTATAAGTTTTTACAGTCTATTTAAGGTGAAAACTAGTTGCTGGAAGTTTTCTTCTGATTTCTATAAGTCATTTTTCCTTGTATTTACTACAGTGAAACGAAGCTAGATTATATGATTGATAACTGACTGGTGCCCAGTACCTTCCCAAATTCTTAGTACCAATATTCATATGGTGTAGCTTGGTTTATTTTGAAGAACAATCTTTTAAAATTCTATCTACTTGGTTTTTATATAATCTGTTGCCAAAGAAAGCATTATATTCAATGAGGTCTGTCCAGGAGATATCCAGCCAAGTAACATGAAAAATAGAGACATTTATTGAAGATAAAATATACAAGAAACATTGTACGTAGAACAATGATGCCTCAGTCCCCTTCAAAGTAAGCACCTTAAGACCTCACACAGTTCTCCCAGTCACCATCAGCTGCCCCATCGCAGTATTTTCCTGAATCTCATCGACGATCCTAAAACCTCATTTTGCCTTCTGTATATTCTGAATATCAACTAAAGATAATTAATTTTAAACACGTAATATTTTTCAACTCTAAACTCTATAGTTGTGGAGATATTGACAGAGGAGTTTCCAAAATTGACTAGGGATTTTCTTTTTCATTTTGTTATGTTAAAGAAAAAAATCAATAAAAAGAGAGAGAGAGAGGGAGAGAGAGAAAGAGGGCTTGTGAATTGAACTAAGTACCTATCTACTCCTTGCAAAGTTATCTAAAACTTCATTTATTTAAAAATGTATTTTATTTTTACTTTCAAAATTATTTACAACCATCACTTTGAGGAATTTGCCTCAAAAAATTCAAAGGTTTAGTTAATCTCACCTAATCTCACCAATATCTGTGGTAAATTTACATTCAAGTGGAATTTATTATTAATTATTTGTAGAATAATGTATTAATATAAAATTATAGCAAACTAAGCTAAAAGTTAACTTTATTTGATCAAGAGAGAAGGTTTGTCCTTTTCTATTTCAATCTCCCTGCCCTGAGAAACCACTAAATTATTTCAGATGACTTGTAAATTAATTAATTTACATAGTTAAACACTTTGCATTTATAAAAAAAGGAAGTAAATATGCATGAGCTATTGAGTAAATTTTAACCAATTTACTTTGGGAGCAATTCTCTCTCTTCTTTCTAGGCCTATTTTAATGTGTAAATTTGCAGAAGGAATACCATGACTTAATCAGATTATTAATTTGTTAACATATCCATTTGAGGAAATGAAAAATATATGAGTAAAACTATAAACTGAAGTTTTAAAGATAAAACTCATCTCTCAAAGGAAAAATTTAGAGGATACTGATGAAATGTGAATGGCTGGATTTTATGAAAAAGTAGAAAAACAACCAATTAAAAAATTAAACATAATTGTATAAGTGTAAAGCTGTGCAAAGAGACAGAGTACCATAAGTTCTCACTTTCTTATATCCAGAACCTATAATATCAAAATATTTGATAAATCGAGAAACGGTGGTAGGTAAGTACTAGACTCACTAAAGGGAGGAATGCTTAAAAAGGGTACCTCTGGGCGGTGGGCTTTGGGTACATAGGGGAGGGATTAGAGTCAATTGCGTTCCACCATCATGAGCTCAACTATACTTTTCATTTGCTGCCAGTCCATATATGATTTTGATAATAATATTTAAAAAGTTGTGTATTTTTGTTGAAACCATCTATTAAGTCTTATTTCAAAGATCCTAGATGTCACCAGGAAAAATTACACGAGAAACCCTACATATCTACTGCTTAATGCATAAACAAGTACTACAAAAGAAAATTCTCTGCTGCTCTCATTTACTCATTTATTTAACAAATATTCGCACAGCATCTTTTCATGTTAGCCATTCTGTGAAAGCACTGGGAAATATTATGGGCAAAAATATGTTATATCCCTGCCTTATGGCACTCCCAGTCCATAGGAAGAGATGATGAACTAAATAATTTCCCGAATAAGTGTAGAATCTTACCATATGCACATGGTATAGTAAGCACATATAGCAGGTGGCTCACACCTAGATTCTACTATAAGAGGCACAGTCAGAGAGAGCTTTTCTGAGAGAGGCACAATAGATCACTGAGGCATAAGTAGGCCTTAACTTAGAGAACCTAGCATGTGTGTCAGGTACAGAGTAAACAGCATAGGTTTTGATCCCATGAATGGAACAAACATTGAAAATTGGAGGAAATTAAAGAAACCCTTTGTGTCCTGTTTGCAGAGAGTGAGGGAGAGCATGTTGTATGAAAGAACATGGGAAGGAGGGCGTAAGACAAGCTATGCAGGCATGTTTAGTGTTCTAGTCTTTAATATAAGTGCAATAAGTAGATATTGCAGTGTTATAAGAACATATTTATGTTTCAAAAATTTTACTTTGGATGCAGTGCTGAAGATAAATTGGACATTGCACTCAGAAGGGACTACAGAAGGAGAAGCAGCTTTGGATTATGCTTTTCATTTATTCACTCTGTGTATAGAGTAATGTTGCAAATACTTGGGAAGAGAGGTAAAATAATCGGTTGGATATGCCTGTCAGAAATTCAGAGAAAACGTATGCTCTGGAGGTAAAATTTTGAGTCAGCTCCATCTACGCTGGGTATTATGAGGTTTAAATTAAAGGACTGGATATTAAGAGATACCTCATGAGGCAAAACGTAATCAAATGTAACTTGGACATGTACAGAGAATTGAGGGATCTCCAGTATGTGATAAAAATGTATAAGGTAGAAGCTGAATGAGCAAATCAGAAGGACAATGCTCAACATCCAAGAATAATTTATGGAAGGAGTTTCATTTGATCAACAAAAAGAGGTGGAGATGGTGTATGACTGTATCCATTTGAAAAGCAGTCACGAGCTAAGAGACCCCCAAATCAGGAACAAAAGTGGTTAACTTTTCTTTGTCAATGTTTTATTTTTTAAAAAACAACTATGCAAAATTACTAATTGGTTAGTGTTTTTGTTCAAGAGTAAGAGAGCAAGTTGTCAGCGCCACTGGGAGATTAACAGCTCAGAAGCTATGAGAAGATTGTGGGCAAGTAGCCAGAGCTTGATTTGCAAACCCCAAATGCAGGAAAGATGGGAGCCAAGTAATGAGTTAAAATGGCCAGGTTCTAAAAGCCTAAATAAATTCTGTAAACAGTGGTTTGTGATAGCTAGTTTCTTCTAAATGCCAGGGGCTCTGCCCAAAGCCTGTCTGAGTCTTAATACTGGGAAAAGCCATTTCACTATCTGAATTCAACATTTTTCTTTTATTTAAACCAGATTCAACTTGTGCTTTAAATAGATGTCTGAACAAGTATCAGAATACATTTTATCAATCATTATTGTTTTTTCCCCTTTGCAATGCTGAGGATGACAAAAAAGGTACTGTGAATGTGTGCGCTTGAGTGGGGTGTGTGTAGTTCGTGTCATTTTTGTTGTGTTGGAGTTTACATTGTCCTAAATAAGCAACACATTCAATGAGGAAATGAATGTTGGGCATTTTTAAAAATGAGTCTTTATTATAAGAAAAAATTTAATGTATGTTATATGGTAAAGGAGGAAAAAATAAACCTTTAGTATTTGGGTAGCTTTCACTAAAGAGCAATTCAGACAAGCAGAGTTGTAATTTTGCTTGCTATTTTTAGGATGGGGGTAATCTCTTCAAAGTCAATTATTCTTTCCAAAAATTGGGCTATTTTTAAATACCTTACCAGTTAACATTATCATAATTAAATATCGAAATATGGAGGAAAATATCTGCAGATGGTATTGTGAATATTCCCATTGATAAATCAGTTTCTTCTCCACATAAGGCTCAAATAAATGCTTATCTCAAGAACAGAAAAAAAGACCCAAAATTAATTCTTGAAAAACAGATACATTCTTTTCTTTTATCAATTTTTTAATACACATCAACCATTCCTGAAATTTTCCATCTGATCACTTTAAGTAGTGGGACATTTTGGCTCACAATGGGATTCCTGATATATATATAAATCAAAAAGTTTACAGTGGTACCTCAGTCAATACTCATCGTTAATCCATACAAACTCGTGAGGAGTGCCAAAACTGACAAGTACCTACCTAATGATGACGCATTTTCTCTCACAGCGGTGGTGGGGCCAGGGTGGAGGGGGCACTGTTGTGATTCATACAAATGATTCTAGCAAGTGCTAGGAATCCCGAGCAAGCGCCAAGTGCTGAAACATATGTTTTCTTGTCAAAATGCAACAAGTACAGCGTTTGATAAGTTCTGAAGCTGATGAGTACCAAGGTATGACTGTATTTTGAATTAAAAACTCAAAATATGTTGTATATGCGATCTTGAGGGTATGCTCGGTAATTGAAATGAAATTTAGAAAGTCATCTTGATGCAAAGGTAGCCTCCAATCACACTGCCAGGCAAGTTATCCAAGGCGTCATACACAGAGAACCTCGCAAACAAAGTTAAACCGTTCTAACACATGGTCTATTAAATCAGTTTAACACACACAGGCAGAAGCAAAGAGGAGAGAAATGGGGTAGGTTAGCATATTTAGAGTAAGGTGCAAACAGGTTGGAAAGACCGCCATATCTGAATGCTGAAGTATGCAGCGTTTGTATGTTCTATCTCTTTGCCACATTACTTTCCCAAATGATCATGTAGTTACGAGGTCCACAGTTGCAGTTTTGAGCAAGGGACTCATGAAGGGGTATATATACTGACTCAACACATACGTTTATCTCTGGGAAAGACACAGACAAGTATGCCTAGCCAATTGCTGTAGTTTGCCGATTAACCTGCTGAACAGTCATAGGTTTTACTTGTGCCTCGTGGGCAGAGGACAGGTACAGCCAGAATCCTTGCCAGCAATGGCTAACAGAATTAAGGTCTTAAGGAATATTAAGTACTCATATTTTTCATATGTGTGTTTGTTTAGTGCACAGGAGCCTCATGTGTATTCAATGCCTCTTAAAAAATCAGTAGCTCTTGGTGTCTCCATCTTTTTCTGTGTTTAATGTATACGATCTGTTTATGAACTATTTACTTATATTTAACATACTTTGAAACATTTTGCTTGTTTTTCTCAACCACAAGCTTATAGATTATATTAAATAAAATTGAATATACTCTTGCAGAGGCGTCCAAACTTTTGGCATCTCTGAGCCATGCCACGCTGGAAGAACTGTCTTGGGCCACACATTAAATACATAAGCACTAAGGCAAACTGATGAGCAATAAAAAGGTTTTAAGTCAATTCATGATTTTATGTTGGACCACATTGATAGCCATTCTGGGCCCCATGTGGCCTGTGGGCGACAGGTTGGACACCCCTGCATCTAAAGCAAAGACTTTGCCAAAATTTAGAACTAAAAGTATTCCCTTTATTATGACATATAAGAAAAAAAGGCTGACATTTCCATGCAGATTTTAGTCAAAAGTATATTATTCAAAAGAACACTTAGAAATGAACTAATGATTCTTCTAATCTAGCATAAGTCAATACATGCAAATGTATCAAAAGAATAAACATTAAAGTAACCTTGATTTTACTCGTGATCCAAGTTCAAAATTGGTTAAGGTAAAGGACCTATGGAGTTACAAGATAAAAACAATATTGTGAAGTTATGCAGGAAAATGCTTATAGTTTATTTGCCTAAAAAATGTAGGAGAAGTTTTTCAAATGAATATTGATGTGTTATCCTTTTGGGGCACCCATTAGAGTAAACTTGGAATAAATGATTAACAATTCCTCTAATCAAAAGGAAACACTTGTTAGTAGAAAAATTTACTTATGGGATTATAACTACAAAATGAACTTCCCTTTTTGACTTTTCTTTTTGACTTTCCTCTCTTGAATCTTTATAAATGTAAACTTATGCTCCATGGTTACACACTCATATAGTTTTAATAAGATAAAATGAAATAGTATGTAACATGACTAAGAGAAGAGCTTAACCACAATTTATGAAGAAAATATAAAATGTGAAAAATTAACATAATGAGAAATACTAAAGCTGAAACAAAGTAGACTAAACAAGCAGTTTCATAAGGCATTAACTCATATAATTTTATCCAGCTTTGAAATATCATTTTTTAAAACTACCAAAATAACACAAATAATACAAAAGAAAACTAAAATAAAACCTCAACAGCAAATTGTGTTTTAAAATGTGTATGCTAAAACAGTCTTACTGATATTATAACTAAATGCAACATTCTTCTAGAAAGCTAGAAGACTAGAGTTAAGGCAATACATAGTCAGAAACATAAAGGTATTTATACCTTTAGAAAAACAACACCAATCTAAAATATATTTCAAGCCCTGACTAGGTTTATCAGTTGATTGGAGTGTTGTCCTGTACACCAAAAGGCTGGAGTTCAATCCCCAGCTGGAGCACACCTGGGTTGTGAGTTCCATCCCCAGTCACCCTCATCCAGGTGAATACAGGAGGCAACAGATTGATGTTTCTCTCTTACATTGTTGTTTCCTTCTCACATCTGTGTTTCTCTCCCTCTCTCCCACTTCCTCTCTCTCTAAAATCAATAACATATTCTCAGGTGAAGATTAAAATATATATTTCAAATAAACTTATCAATAAATGCAGAGAAATTGTACAAATGTATTCCTTCAATGGGTTTCTAAAATAACAATAAAATGAGACAAAATATTTAGTGCTTTAACAATGGAGTATTAATATACAATGGGATATTGTGATAAAAATAAAATAGAAAATGGTGCAGATGTACTTTTAAAATATTTTATATATATATGTAAGAAAGTTTGGTACTCATTGTTAATTCATTCCAATGAGTGACAAGCAAGCAACAATTGAAGCATCTTTTCTGGCGGTGCGGCTTCGTGACTCATACACTTTCTAGCAAGTACGATGAGTGGCAAGCAAGTGCCAAGTGCTGACACATTTTTTTCTTGTCAAAATGTGACAAGTACCAGGTGTATATATATATGAAATTTTCCCTAAGCATTAGTTTCCACAATTAGTATAGTAAAATTAATTTTGAAACATAATTGGGATCTGAAGATTGGATTTGGTTGTAATTGAATCAGCAGTTCACTTACTTGAAACATCTTTAGCTTTGGATTTTGATTATCACAACAATAAATTATAGAGGTTATATAAAAAGTATTGCGCTAGTGACAATATCACTGGTGTTAAGGGAAAGGATGGCCTTTTTTACTTCTAAAAAACCTAGATATAATAAAATGATGTGTTTTCTCAATGACATGTAGGTTTTATACCAGTATACAGCCAGGCTTTAAACTAATGAAAAAAGCAGTTGCTATCATGAAAACTAGCACCTAAGTCTTTTTTCTTTATTTAAGTGGTTCTTATTACATGACTTTTAAATAACTGAAGGTTTTAGTTATGCAGGAGAGAATGTACTAAATAAGATGACTGCAAAAAAAAAAAGTTTGAAAACTGGGATTGTGACTTCATGATACATGAATGCATGTAGATAATAATGTGTGAAAACAAATAAGGATATGAGGCTGAGTCACTTAAATTGTTGCATTAAATGATTGTATAATATCATCTTAGAAATATAGAAAGATATTAAACTGTAAAAGCATGGGGTAAATCAATGTTAAGTTGGACTTTACAGAGTGCTAAGCAATTTTTTCAGGATATATTAAGTAATGAAAACCTTCATAAATTTCATTACAGTTGGAACCTAGCTGAATAATGAATGGTAGTTAAGAAGTTTTAGTTAGAAAACTAGCAGACAACATGTAGAAGAAAAAAGAAAAATAGTCTAGCCAGCCATGATAACTGCCCAAAACATAATTGTTTCTAAAATGTTTAATAGACAATACTAACTCCTTCTCATGAGACAAGGCAATGTAAACTAAGATGCATCTACTCCAATTAATTACTCGGAAGCAGAAGAGAATAAATTATTATTGAAGTAGCTCTGAAAGTGAATATAATTAGTACCATTAATCACTGGCCATAAATTATTTAATTCAATAATAATCCTGAAAGAAAAATTAGTATTATAGACACTTTTATATTTAAAACTCATCATCATAATGCTGTCAACTGGAATATATGATGCCTTCAAATATTTATTTTAAAAAACTGTTTTGGTTCAATTAATATTATGAGGTTACATTAACTTCTACTGAATAAGATAATGAGTTTAAGAAACCAGCTCAGTAATTATTTCAGTTCTAGAATTTCTATTAGATATAAGTCCATTAGCTCTCAACACTCCCACAGAAGCTCTCACTTATTGGCACTAATTAAAAAATTCTAAATAGGATATTGAAATAAGGAAGAAGGAACATATATAAAATGAAATTATAATATCAATTTTTTATAAAGGCACTTTAGAACTGTCTGACTGGAGAAAATTAAATGTTTAGTGTATAATGCTAGTTTTATCTGTTATGAAAAATCCTGGTATTTAGTAATAAGAGTCTATAAACACAGTGACTGTTCACAACATCTGAGTATTTAAAGGTAGTATAGGGTAGAAAAAACTTTTTTATTTGCTTGAGGTCCTGGAAATCAGACTGACAAAAGACAGATTATCAAAAGAAAAACAAACAGAAATTTATTAATACACACGTCTTGCATTCATCTGGGAATGCTCACTGATGAATATCTGAAACGAGTAGTTAGAACTTGGGCTTATATAGCATCCCAACAAAAGAACACTGAATTTGTAGACAGTGACAAAGGAAAAGGACTGAATTTCTGGGGGTGGCAAATTGTGGATTGATAAATACATGGGGGGACTATTGGAATGTAAGGGCCAGTTATTTCTCTGAGGCCATCCCTGGGCTATGAAGGATCTACAGTTGTCTGGTTATTAACGTCTGCCTTTTCTGGCAAAGAGGGGAGGGAGAACACCTTTATAAATGTATGTCCTACTCTTATGCAAGTAAGGGAGGGCAGAGAGCTTTTCTTGTATATGTTTCTTCTCAACCGCATTGAGTTCAATATCAGTTTTTCATTTAAATGGCATAATTTGGGGTGGCATATTCTGCTGTTCTTCATGTATGGAATATGTTTATTGCCTTATGGGGCCTTTTGGTGCAGATCTGGTTCATGGATGAAACAGTACGTGGAACACCTCAGAGTCTTGCTTGATTTACACTGGAAAGTGTGGGGAATTGTACTGAAAGGAACTAAAATTGCTGGGAATGGTAAAAGCGAGGCGAGGGAAGGTAATTGGAGTTCTGCGCTGACTGCGAAGAATTTGGGGAAATCAGGAGAGATGGAAAGCTAAAGTATTTGAGACAAGGGCACAGAAGTAAAGAGTATATTAAGAAACATTTTTAAGATTATGAATATCTTTCTGTGTTTCAAAATGACTTTAGTAAAGATTTTTTGTGTGTTTTGTTTTATTTGTTGAACATCAACTTCAAGGAAGATGGGAGCAAGAATTGTGTGCCGGGTAACACACAGTTTTCTAATTTGGATCATAAGCTGAATTATTCAGAGTAAATTTTTAAAAAATATTTTACTTTGTAGAGTACAGTAAATTGATTTTGGATTAAATGTAAATTCTTGTATAAGCAACATGTGATTGGATTGGATTTCTAAAGTGCATTGAATGTTTATATCCTTCACTAATGTTTTTAGAAGCAGAAACTTTATGAGATTGAATGGCAAACATTATTTTTCTCCCTCTGAGAAATGCAGCATATAAAAGAAAAAAGTATAAAATCTGTAATGTTGCTTAGGTTGCTTTCTTTCTCATTATCCATGGAAGATGGTGTGTCAGCCTTTATTTTAAATTTGGAAGTGAGTGATACATAATAGTCTAATTGCTGTTGGTTGATTTAAAAAAAAAAAGTAAGGTCAATGATGGTGACGTTCATAGTTGAGTGGGCAGGTAATTGGAAAGAAAGAAGAACGTAGTTCAGAGTTGTCGATTTTTTCCACTTGGTTTGATACTGCTTTTAAAAAGGAAAGATACTATACTAGACTTCAAGCACTAAAATTAAATTGTCATAGTTTTGTAGCTTGTGTTAAAACTCAAAAACACTTGACTTTTTGTACCATTGCCAGCAGTGGCAGGTAACTGAAAGCATATCTATCATAGCTCACCTGTATCAAATGGGCTAAACTTCAATATCTTTAGTGATCACCATTTTTAATTTTATTTTTAAAGATTTAGAGTCACAGATGCAGAGAGAGATTAAATAATTTACTCTAGCTCTCACAGCTATTCAACTTTTAGTGCCAAAACTGGGATCCAAACCCAAGTATTCTAGTCTCAGAACGAATTCTCTTAACCATTAAACATGTTGCCTCTGGAAATAAATTCATTGAGGAAGAGACCATAGCTGATCAAACAGCCTTCCCAGTTCCATGTGAAGAGGGCTCTTGAATTTTTGTCTTACAGGGAGTAGATGAATTGAATTAGATTTATTCTGGATACAAGTCAATATTGCAAGAATACCAGTAACTTAGTTATAGATCCTTTGTTCCCTGTTTCTCAACAAACAAAAATCCACAATAGCCTAGAGTGATTCTCTAGGAATCATGCTTTGAAAGCCTCCTACAAGAAATTATTCAGTGATTTCTTCTATTATAGCATATATATTCTTTAGCAAGTGTGCTACTCTGAGGTAACATTTGTTTTGATTAAGTGGTCTGATAAAGATAGAAAAAATAATAATATCAGTATATTCTGCTTTGGTTCTTCTGTACATTCTCTGGATATTTTTATTCCTGCTCTGATTTTTCATGATTATCTGAATATTTTTTTCTAGATGATCTAGTGTTTTTTATGAAACTGCTACCAATTTTGTAACAAAGAGAAATATGAAACAAGCATTATGGGGGAATGAGGGAAGGAAAAATAAACTTACCTAGGTGTTTGGAGATTAAGGAGGATCACTGTATACCTCATAAAGGAAGTAATTTTTCCAATTGAAAAAAAGATAAAGAATAAAACCAGTAGTTGTAGTGAAAACTCCCAAACCTAATTGGCCCCAATCACCATGAGCTAGGCAAAGTCCATTTGAAAAATAAAAAGAAATACATTGAGAATTTATTAATGGTAGTCAGTCATGCAGTATATACTGTCATTGCAAAATACAGACATTAGCCTAACCCAATGAGTGGTTTTCATCTACAGCTACTCACCAGCACCACTGATGAGCCTTATAAAGATATGAAGGCCAACTTTTGATGATTTTTGATATATAGCTGTACAATTATGAAAATAATCAATGTTCTTCTCTGAAGCACTTTCATGTTTAGAGGAGGAGAAAAAGAATTACCCCTACTCTCTTGGGTTCATTGCCTATGGTCCATAAAACAAACTGAAAAAAAAAGTAAAAAATGATTAAAAGGAGAAAAGGCTTATTTGTATGCATACAAAGGCCTCAAAGAAAAGAGGTTAAAACTCTAAAGATGATGTTAGATCTGGATTTTATACACAATTTTAGCAATAATCCTAGATTGAGGGTTTATACACAATTTTAACAATGGTGATAAATCTGGGATTTATATACAATTAGATATAATTTAACAATGAGCAAGAAGTAACTGGACAAAGGAAGAGGGGGTTATTTGGATGTCTAGAGATAGTAAAATTTGGGAAGGCAAATATATGGGGACTAAAGAAAGCAAAGGGTTATTTAGAAAGGTCCGTTTTACTGATTCGATTTGGGAATTGAATCATTCTTCTCTTTCTAATATGGGAAAGAAAGACACCTTTACAAATGAACATTTTTTATATTTACAAAGGAAAATGTTTGTCCTGATTTTAAACAATAGGAGAGGGTGGAGAGTTAATTGCCTTCTGCTCAAAACAGTCCTGGTGTGTGTGGGGGGGGTATATTCTGATACCCTTTACATGATTCTTGGCTCTTCTGATTTTTTTACCTGATTGCTATACTCCCCTCTGTAGTGTAGCACTTTCTGTCCTCTGTCTCTGCTGAGAGTTTTAATATTACAATTATCTCTTTGGGAAAGGATTTAAAAAGTAAGAATCAGGGATTGACTCTGACTGGCAATAAAATCAGTAAAAGAGTTGGCACTGTTAAATATATTTAATACCTTGATTGGGGTGATAGCATCACATGTGTATACAGATGTTCAGACTCACCAAGGTGTATACATTAAAGGTGTATAGTTATTTTCTTATCAATTACACATCAGTTTTAAAAACCAATGAAATATCTTTGTTAAGAAACTAATTATTACCTTTAATTTCTAATAGATTTGCTTGTCCATCTGCATCCCACAGAAAAAGGTGATTCATTTTTTCCTTTATACAAATTTAGGAGTAGAAATTTTCTAATAGTATTTAAAGGTTGTAGGTATTTGGTAAATTATCTTTAACCTATTTAGGAAGAAATTTGGAATAGATTTGGCCTCATTGCTTCCTTTCAGCGTTCAGTTATTGTTTTAATTTTCTTTGTATAATAAATTATATTTTAATATATCAAGAATATATCCTTAATATATATATATATACATATTATTACTGAGTGAATCCATATACTGTTCAGCCCTAGGCATTAATTCCACATGAGAGTCATCTCCTAGAGCAGGTAAAGTGGTCATAAATACTAAATACCAATTTACAGATGCTTTATCTTTCAAATGGTTGTCAATTTGTAGTTCATAAAGCAGCCACATCAACACCACCGGGGAACTTATTAAAAATGTAAATTGTCAGTTTTACTCAATTAGAACTCTAGTGATAGGGACTAGAAATCTGTATTTTAATATGCTCTCCATATAATTATGACATACCATAAGTCTGAGACCTGCTAGTATAGATCATGAGGGACAGAGAATGGGCTGACTCTGTTTCCTGGCATTTGTTATCCATTACAATTTATTTTAAGCCAATGAAACACATGGTTACAGTAGGGGCATTGATTATTTTTCTAGATCACCTGTCTTTTATATCTTTGATTGTAAAGTGAAGATGTAACTTTTACTGTCTCCTGGATTAACTTTTGGATTCTTGTTTGATTTTATTTGAAAGACTTTATGTGTTAAGAAGGGATATGCAAAAGTGCAAACAAATGAAAATACAGAATGCAAGGAAACATTGAAAGTAACTCTGATATTGTCACATCCTACAGGTAGTCTCATTCATTTATTCATTTGCAAATAAATACAAGTTAGGATCATGTTAAGTACTATGAAAAAACTAAAGTAGAGCAGACAGAGTGGTTTATGGGTGGTATTGTGTATGTGTCTGATTGCATTGTTGAGTAGGCCTTTGATAGAACAGGTAACATTGGGGGAGAAATTGAGGAAAATAAGAGAGTAACCCACAGACATTTGAAAGAAAACATTTCTAGGCCTGAGGGTGGAAATGAAAACACTCCAGGGCAGAGGCTTATCTGCTGGGCCTGGCTAATAGCAAAAAGTCAAGCAAGGCTTGAGGGAAGTGAAAAAGTCGTAAGAAATAAGGTCAAAGAGGGAAGAATATACCTCATCGTAGGCCACAGTGAGGACACTGGATTTTACTGCATGACTTTTAACCTCTGTAGGACCCTGTAAAATGAAGGGTTTGTGTACGTGATTTTTAAGATTTCTCTAACCCTAAAATAAAGATTTGAAATCGTAGATGAGTATGCCAACAAGCTAGGAATGAATAAAAAGGGAGCAAATCTTGGTATTGACTTAGTGGAGTTGTAAGAACAAAAGAAAATTTCAAAATATTTTGTAATAAAATTACATAAGTCTTTACTAAGATATGCTGGGATGGACAAAAATCGGGGATCGGAAGCGTGATGAACTGAGTACCAAATCTTACAACTTGTTTTTGTCCCAGGCACACATGATGCATGGAACAAATAACCATAAAACAGATCCGATATACCTACATTAAACTACATCATCTTTCTGCTCTATGTAATACCCCCCTTCAGTTAATTTACCCAATTTAAGCAGCAAAATAACCTTACATAAGATCGTCTCTTTGAGGAGAAACATAACTGAAAACAAAACCCTCTGCCAACTTAGAAATCCTCTAAGAAAACCGCAAAGGTAGGTAGAATAGAAAGAAAAGTATTACTGAAGAAGTGTGAAAGCCGAATGTGATATGCATCACAGACCATCTACTAAAGAGATTACAAAGATAGAAAGAAATTTTAATCTTTTATAGAACTGGACATACACACACATGAAAATGTGATGAAAACATATTCCAGCTTGTCAAACTGGCAAGAGGAGTATTTACCTTTTTAAAAAACTTACGTGCATATCAAAGGGACAGAGACAGAATTCACAGTTACAAGTTTTATAAGGTAAACACTCTGAGAAAAGGGAGTGTAGTCTCTTTTGCTTTTTTCACGAGTGACAATTTATTTTTCTTTTTTAATTTGTATTGGCATTTACACTGTTAATTGCTGAACAATGTAGAAAGGGCAGGCACTGCCACTGAATTATCTGGGTATTTACAAAACAATTCCATGTTCCTTCAATTGTGGGTTTAGGGGAATACTTGTAATTTTAAGTAAACACCAAGATGATTGTTTTGCAACCTGAAGTTCGGAGCTTGATACATGGGGTGGACTAACCACTGTGGGGGAGTGAATGGAGAAAAGTAAACAGTTTTTAGAGATATTTAGAAGGTGGAATCTATTAGACTGGGGGATTAATGGGATGTATAGAGTAAGCAAAACTCATTGATCAAGTGATGATATAGAGGTTTCTGGTTTGAACATTGAGAGCGTCATAGAGCCATTTAATGATACAGGAACAGCCGAGGAAGCGGGGCAGACTCAGGGTGGGCGGGAGTGAAGCAATGAAATAAGATGAACTTGGATATGGTGATGAGAGTTTCTATAGGACGTCCAAATAAACATACAGGTGGGAGAATGGTCTCCTGTGACTTCTATCTGGCCAAGATGGTATTTATTTTAAGCAGGTTATTTTGTTAACCGTATATCTTTATCACTTCTCTCCTGGTCCCTCCCTCGTTCTGCTACAGCAAGAAGTAATGCTTTCTGGAGTTACATTATCATAGTACGATTGTAAATGAAACAGTTTATTCATCATGACAATACAATATTTTCTTATTATAGAAAAAAGAAGTTTACCTAGAACAAACATCTGCCATGATTTTTTTCTCATAACAGAGCTGAGATAAATGTGAAAATAAATCCCATTGATATTCAGGGATAGTGACCCCCATGGTTGAATGTGCAGTGAAATTTTGAATAATGAGCAAATTAATAAGTGTTGGTAACCACACATATCCAACAATCTGCTTCGTGGCACCTTTTCTGCATGATCTGCTGCTTGAGAATGATGAAAATGATTGTAATAGCTTGGATAAAAAATTCTGTTGGTAAATGCCATCAACTCAGGTAAAGGAACTGCAAACCTATTGTCAGAAACAATGGCTGACAATTTGTATGATAAAAGAACTGGCCCACAGTCAGGCCTGTTACAGGGCAGTGTAAAAGGTCAGCTCCTCAGAGATTTTTTGTTTTGTTGTGAGTGTTTAGTTTTCGTGAAAAAACTGCAAGCAACACATTCATTAGAAAGATGTTAAAGTAAAAGCAAATCTAATCCACAGATGTGTTCTGGTTGACTATGAATATGTTGTTATTGTTGTCACCGTTGTTTTGAAATTGACTCAGTGCTTTAGTAAGATCTTTGGACCTGAACTGTAACGGGCCCCACCACAGCTCATAGTTCTATGGAGACCTGATTCACACATCTTGTTATCAGTTGACCTTATAGGCCTTTAAGTCTATGGCCTCTGGTATCCGTTTCTATTTGTAACTATGATTTTATGATAACTGGTTACAAGAATTCAGAAAGAAATCTTGTAAAATTGCATCATACAATATAGCATGGCTGCTATTTTGTTAAAAGTGATAATATTTTCCAGTGTTTTTATGGTAATTTTACTCCACACTGAAAATAAGACAGTAGACCTAGGATCATCCATATAGTAGCTAAATATTTAGAGATATTCAAAATTCTGTATTTGCTCAAATAGAAATGCATTAAAATCATCCTCTGGCCCAACTCCTTGTTTTGCAGCTGAGGAAAGAAGAGTTTCTGGTGGGGATGAACCCTGAAAAGAGATTCAATTGACCCAAAAGCACTGGGGGCTGGCAACCTCAGATTTTGTTTTATGAAATCTAAGAGAACAAAGGGTCTGATATAAAGAACTGAAATGCTACTGTTAACATTCAACAACCAAGTAAAAAATATTGTGGATCGGCAGTGACATGTTTCACCCTTTTTATGCATCTATAAGATTAGACCCACTTAAAGAAAGAGGTTTTTATGAATTTCTTCTTCTCATATTCCTTCTCTTTACATACATATTCATCCCCACACACTTACATATAGACTCTAAATGAGTATGCATGTAACTGTCTACAAGAGTGCACCCAATTATGGAGTGTTACAATATTTATGGCAATTTGTCTCAGGATAATTAATGTCCAAATATATAGTTGCAATTACAAAGTAAGACAACTTTTGCTATGATAAAACTGTATTCCTACTTTTCCCACATACAGAGTTCAATATATAAAATTTCTGGTATAATGAACATATATATTTATCATTTCTACTGACAAATATCATTTTTTACTCAAGTTTATATCTTTATACACATTTGCAGCTTTAGAAATAAAGGATTAGTGGATCAGCAGCTGAATCATTTTAATAGCACCTGTGCAACTGACAGGGCATCAGGGAAAGTGCCACACTTCTAGGAGCATGTCTATCCTTGGCTTTATGTTGGCTAGAAACAAAATGTGCTGACTAAGTGACCTGAACAATCTCATGGTGACATGATGCCTTGTTCAGACTTGTGATGAGCTTTAGTAGGCAATTATTTTTGAAAGATTGCCAGACTGGTTTTGAACTCTATCGTCCAGTTAAAGCCCAAAAGCTTCACTTCTGGTAGTCTTAATGACAGAAGAAAAAGTGTGACTGGTTAGCTTATTTCTTGATTATGTGATGCTCTCCAGAAAGAACCAACGTGCTAAAAGAACTTTGAAAATATGCTGAACACCTATTTAAAAAAAACTTAATAACGTAGATAAAAGAAATGGGCATTTCTAGCCATTTTCTGGGGTTGGTTCTCATGTAAAATATTGCTAAGGTATTTGTTCTTCCAGTATGTAAATATTCTGAACACCCTACAGTTATGGAAATAAAGCAATGATAAAAGTTCTAAACATTAATGAATGTATTTTCTTACATTCTGAAGCAATGATACACTTATTAAATGAGTCATTACCCTTTCTCCATATACTGTTGTAATTGCTAATCTAAGGAGACACATACCTCATCTACATATTTTTAAAAAATTATCTTTAAACAAGAAAATTATCAAACGTGCTGCCAAACTTCCGGGCCAACACAAGTACAATTTCAGAACACTTTCCATTGACAAGGAGAAAATCCTGAGATGTCCTAAATTAATTTCAGCAGGCGGAAGGGTGGAAGAAGAGACAAGAGAGGTTAACCCCTTAACAACATCAGGGCAAAACCAACAGAAGACTGTTTACATTCTTAAATGTATGTCAAAGCTTTGAATTAACATCCTGGTGGCTATCACCCTGATTATCTAAAAAGAACAGTCAGGTGCCACTGACCATCAGGTCCTTCTTTCTGCTTGCACATAAACTTCATAGACTGTCGCCCGCCACCTGTGCAAAGTAGCAAAGACTTCTTCCTTACGGGCTATGCACTTATCACAGAACTAGTCCCACTTCATCCTCTTCCTCCCCTTTATGTATAGCCAATAAAAATTCTTTCAATGTTTTTGGCCCAAACTTTCAGGGGAAAAAATCTTTCATTTTAATTTTTAAATTCAATTATTTATTTATTTACATTTAGAAACAAAACCAGTGATAGTATTCCAGGGTATTATTTTGCATATGGCTATCATTATTGCTTTCTAGAGTTACACTTGTTTTGGTATATTTTATTGAGTAAGCTATTACAGTTGTCCCATTTTCTCCCCCTATATCCCCTCTGACCTATCCCCCATTTCATCATCCCCATGCCCCTTAGTCCATGCCCATGGTCTGCACACACCAGGTCTTTGGCTCCTTAATTTCCTACACTACTCCCAGCCTCCCCCTGACCACTTCGGTTTTTGTTTTTGTCAATATTTTCCCACCACCCCTTTCCCCAGCCCCACCCACCCCCACCTTCCACCCTCAATCCTTCCCTCATTTGGCTTTGTCCATGGGTCCTTTATTCATGTTCCTTGATGACCCTTCCCCTCCCTTTCCCCTTTCATCACACTCCCTCCTCCCCTCTGGGTACTGTCAGTTTGTTTTTTATTTCAACGTTGCTGGTTATATTTTGCTTGCTTGTTTATTTTGTTGATTAGGTTCCACTTATATGTGGGATCATATGGTATCTGTCTTTCACCACCTGGATTATTTCACTTAGCATAATGCTCTCCAGTTCCAACCATGCTGTTGCAAAGGGTAGTTGCTCCTTCTTCCTTTCTGCTGCATAGTATTCCATTGTTTTAACGCATAAGCATAAATTAAAAAATTGAAAACATTTATATAGATATGGAATTATTACTAGCCTTCTATAATGCACATCCTTATTTTTCCCTCAAAAATTGGGGCAAAAAGTACATATTATACAAGGCTAAACACGGTACATTCTCCCCAAACTACTTCCATACATGAAAGAGCCTGTAATTCCAAGGCAGCAGACAGGTTTGTGTTTTCCATGCAGCCCTGCAGCTGGTGGCTCCGACTGCACACCTGGGGCCCTGGGGCCTTTCCGGGCTCGCATTTGGCTCGGTAAGCCCTTTCTTGCAGGGAAGCTGTAGCTGTGAACCCTTTTTATTTTTGTTTAACATAGCTAAGGTTTTACTTAGTATTCATAACTTGAAATAGTTTTATAGTTTTGTTTCTGTCTTTAAATAGCTCTTGAGCCTACTTGATGTACATTTCACACCCTTAAAATCAGTAGGATTTTTTTTTCTTTTTTTCTTTTCTGGACTAAGTTATCAACACTTCTTTAGTCTTTCCCATTAGACATATATTCTAACTTTATTTACTTTTACACATCTTTTCTTCAGGGAGTAAAACTCCCTGATGTTTCAAGTCATTCAGTTTACTTCCATCTTTACCCAAATATTGCTTAGTGTTCTTTGTGCTATTAGATTCATACTCTTATATAATATTTTATAAATACTTGAATTTGTTGAATGGAAATTGTAGAAACATGGACTTGTAACTTCTTTCTCATTTACATATTAACTGTTCATCTGTGTTTATGTGGGCCATTTATTTTCTGACCGAATCTTTTTCACTTTTTTTTTTGGGGGGGGGGAGCCATATATTCAACGAAGGGCATATAGGACACTAACCTGAAGTGTACATGCCACTCAATGTTTATGTTCACAGCTGCATATTCATCACCCAGATTTCAGTGTAAAACATATCTAGCATCTCCCAAATTTCTAACCCCTAAAATCTTCATTTACTTGTAGAAACTACCTGCTTACTTGATCATAGCCTCCGTGATGGCAGGTAGTGTCACTTTAGTGTCTCTATTGCACCTTTGGCATATAGCCAGAATATGACAAGGGTTCAAAAAAGCCTATTCAAAAAGTAAGAAAGGGAAATATTCTTTGTGAAATAAAATAATTAATTACTATAGTATTAAGTATGCATTTTCTCAAATTTCTCACTTCATTCCATTTCAGAAGTGCAAAACATCCAGTATATAGACCACCTAATAATGCTTGCCATCCAGTAAAACAGAAAACTTCCTCTCAGTTCATAAATTTTATACCAATACAGAAAGGCAGAGAGATATCTGAGTGAACAGTTGGGGGTGGGATTGAGGAGTTCAGCCCAGAGTTAACTAATCATTTGAAGGGTGAAAAGAATTGACCAGTACCCTGAAGCAAGATGTTTCCTAGATTGCTCCCAGTCTCTCAACTCCGAATCTTTTCTCCCAATCCTGTGGGCTCTTCCTCCTAAATGAGCCCTAAATCCTTTTTTTTCCCCATCTACATGATCTCCACTCTGGTCAAAGCCAATAGTAATTGTCACTTATACAACTGCAATTGCTACCTAATTGATTTCACTGCTTCGTCTCATAACTTCCAATCAATTCTCTGATATAGTATGAATGAGCTTTCAGAGCCCTGAATCTTATTATGACATACTCTTCTGTGTAAAATTTTTAG
>PVJD01016465.1:0-20901 GCA_004026545.1 Mormoops blainvillei
TCACTTGACTATCAACTGCCTACTTCTTCTAGAATAAAAGTTTCATGTCAGAAGGGACTTTGCCTACCTCCTGGCCACTCCACACCCAGGCCCTGCTTTGTGGCCTCACACAGGGGGTGCCTGGTAAGTGTTTGTGACAAAGATGTGTAAGTGGGTCTTGGCTGAATACATACATTTAGAACTCGGCACATGGAAGTGATGGAGAATGGATAGTATCATCTAGGTGAAGGATGCAGGAAGAGGAGGGCTAAAAACTGAGCCTGGAAGGAAGGCACAATAAGTGCAAAGTGGAGGAAGAGGACACAGCGGAGAAGATCAAGAAGTGGACTGGAGAAGACTGAGGTCCAGGGTAATGCCCTGTTGGCCACGAGAGGGGAGAGCCTGAGGAAGGAGGGGCCAGTTACCTCTGGCAGCACTAAATACAGGGTTGAGAAAAGTCAGTGATAACAACTCATATATGCCCTTAATGAGCATAGTTTGCTTGTTTCTAGAGCAAAACATATAGGTTTCCACTCTAAAACCTGCCACCTCCTTGTGCAAATACAGTCTTGTCCACTGCAGCAGGGTCAGTATTGCTGTCATATCATTACACCCTCACTGTAGGACGTTAACTAAAAAAATGCATGAAGAGATACCCAAACAGAACTACAGAAATTTGTGATATATTTTGTATGCTTTACACTGAACAAATTAATGTTGCCCTCTGACGGTGGGGTCATGACGAATTCTTTTTCTACCTTTTTAAAAATATATTTTGCATGTTTCAAGCTTTTATAAATATACATGTATTTTTATAAAATATGTATTTGGCATGCTTGTCCAGTTCATAAAAATATGGGTAACTAAAAGTTAATTTATATCATGGCAGACTATTACCTTTTATTTCTAAACATTAAGCAAATCAACCAAAACCCAAGTTTTGTGGCAGAATAAAACATCTTACTTCCTCTAAAATTTACACAACAACTCCACCATAGTCTAAATTCTTTCTTTCAAAAGAATGTGTTCGTAAACCAATACATTTTTTAAGATGGCCATTCGAAATGTTGATTTCCACAGGATTGCCAGATACTTGATGGGGCAGCTTTCACTACAATTCACTTGGATACGCAGTAGCTAAAACCAGGATAACTAAAGCTTTTAGAAGATGCCATGAAATGAGACAAATCCTTACAAATTAAGAAACATTTATAACAAAAAAGAGTAGGATTGAAAACTTTTTAGCTGAGAAGTAAAGCAGCAGGGTTTGATAAGTGGGCCTAGAAGAGGGAAGGTCAAAATGTGAACGCCCCCGAGCTGTGTGGCAGCACCCCAGTCCCTCCTCCTATCAGACTGCATTCTCCTCCTTTCCCGTGCTCCTCAGAGGTCACAACAGCCAGCCCTCATGTCTCGTCTATTTACTTTATGGTTTAAAATAGAAAATAAACTTAGGAAACGTGAAGGGTTTTTCCATCCTAGGATACTTTTTATTTAGGTTTTTAAAACCTCCACCAGAGAAATTCTTGCATGTTTGAAACTACACTAAAAGGAAGGGAGAAAAGGAAGAGGATTCAAGGCACACATGCCAGGAGGCAGTTATCAGGAACCCAAGTGACATTATGATCTTACAAACTAGGCAGCATTTACAGACTCCATATTTTGTGCCTTTCTCATTGTTGTTCCTTGTACCTGAGGCATCGTCTATGGTGACTTTAATGTTCATCATGACACACACGCACAGCTCTCAGCTCACTTCCCGGCACATCTGAGCATGTGCTGACCACCTCTCCCCTCGACTGTGACTCTGGAAGGCTTAGCTTGACCCCGTAGGTCTCCTACCTTTGAAGGGGTATCTCCTCAACAGGAGGACTGGTAGCATTTCAGGTTGGAATACTGATCATTCTTAAACATGTATGAACCTTGTTTAGCAGTGATCAGATGCTACCATCATACCTGACACCTGATCCTTCCACTTACACAGCAGAAGTAAACTTTCATTAGAATACAGATTCAGCTTTTCACACTGCCGAACATAGCTACAAAAAGACCAAATTCCTGAGTGTACTTATTCCTGCACATTAACTCCTAGTCTAGGAAAACACTGTCATCATTCATTAATTAGAGCTGTGTGTATACAGAGAAATGTACTTTTCCAATTTGGTAGAAATCCAAAAGACTGAAACTGCAGGGTTGGGTTCCAAATACATTGGAACTTCTCTCTGTCCTCTGGTTCCAAGATACTTCATAATGGTGAAAAGTTAGACTTTGAATTTTTCTAATTCCCCAACTAAGAAAGAATATCAGGAGTAACCAGTTGTTAGGGATAAGGGTAGGACTATATCCGCCTGCAGATACAATGGTGGCCAACTTTGAGAGAAACAAATAACCCTTGGATTGTCTTAGTTAACTCCCAGCTAGTTCTCATCGCAGCTCCTGCTCCTGTCCACCTCCTAGGTCTGGGAATCTCCAGTTGGCATGACTTATTTCAGTTAGGTCTGAAGAAGTTACGAAAATGTCATAGTATAGACTTTTAGAAATAGCAGCTATGAGAGCATGTAGACCATTCTTGATGTCATCAGATGCAGCGACTGAGACCTAGCAGTGACCTGGGCCAGGTTATCCAGACAAGCAGAAGTAAAAATTGTTCTTACACCCGTATCTAAGGCTTCTAAGTGGAGTGTTCTTGACATATGTACAAGGGCCTAACAGAGTTTCTGCCACAAAGGGACCTCACCCGACAGACTGTTTCCTTTATAAACATGCCTATGTCTATATTTCTCAGAGAGCTGTCCCCAGACCAGCAGGATCAGCATCACCTGGGAATGTATTAGAAAGGTACACTCTCAGGCTCCCCCAAACCTTCTAAATTAGAAATTCTGAGGGTGCGGCCCAGCAACCCAGTTTTTAATAAGCCATCCAGGTGCTCTGTATGAAGCTTTTCATACCCTTACATATGTTGGGGGCCTTCTTTCTGTTTTCATCTGAAACCTGACCCAATAAAGCATTTATTTTCACTGAAACTTGTTATGAAATACATCAATCTTTCTCACATGTTAATATAAATAATAACTACTTAGGGATCTTGTTAAAAAGTGGATTCTGATTCAGTAGGTCTGGAGCAGAGCCTGAGATTTGTCATGTCTAATAAGCTCCCAGGTGATATAATGCCACTGGTCAGTGAACCACACTTCTAGGGGCCAGAGAGTCTAGCTAATTAGCTTCAGCTGGCATCAGATTTGGGGGTTAACTATCTTGGATTGAGGAGGGGTGATAATTGTGATATCTCACCATTTCTGTGGCCTCTCATAGTGTCAATGTCTTTGACATCGCAGGGTTCTCGGCAAAGAGGCGCGTAAATCAATAAACCTTTATCCCTAACACCTCAGCAATTATTAGGCAGTTGTCATACAGATGCAATAGTGCTTTTAGAGCAAGGTATAGGGCTGAGGAGGGACTGGGGGAGGTTCGAGCTGCAGTAAAAGGAGCCGCCCAGTGAGCAGCTCCCTGAGCAGCACGACGGTGGCAGGGCTCTGAGGAGCCATGAGAGGGTTCACAGGACAGACATGGCACCAAAAAGGCAAGTTGAAAGGCACTGAAAACAAGCTCGACCGACCTCACAGTCTGCACGAGGGTCAGCTCAGGGCAGTGGTATGGAGGAATGTTTTTTAACTCTACACAATGTAGTCCTAATCACGTCCAAGGGGATGCCTTCATCTTAACTCAGTGTTTGGGCTTTTATCATAAAAACTACCCCCTATGTCTTGATACACCGCAATCTTAGACCTTCCTTTTTTTTAATTTTCCTTTTCTTCCTTTTTATTTACATTGGTAACTTTCATCAGAAAAATATTTTTCTCCACAGTTGTCTTTAAGGAAAACACCCAGATACCCAATGTAAAAAATGCTGTTGGATGCACGCAAGGCAACATATGACTGCCATGAATTATTCTGACTGATGTCCCAGCGATGGATCGGCGTGCACTGTGGTGGGATGCTCAGCGCCAGCATGAGGCAGGACGAGAGAAGGTTCCACTGCCTTAGGGCTGTTGGCAATAGGGGGCTTTTCTTCTCTGGTTTACAGGCCTGCATTCTGTAGTCAATTTTCACACTCCTCCTTTTTTTTTAATTTTATTTTTTTAATGTATTTTATTGACTATGCTATTACAGTTGTCCCATTTTTTTCCCCCTTGATTCCCCTCCACCCTGCACCCCCACCTCTCACCAGCATTTCTCCACTTAGTTCATGTCCATGGGTCACACATGTAAGTTCTTTGGCTTCTCTCTTTCCTACACTATTCTTAACCTCCCCCTGTCTATTTTGTACCTACCAATTTATATTTCTTATTCCCTGTACCTTTTCCCCCATTCTCCCCCTTCCTGCTGATAACCCTCCATGTGATCTCCATTTCTGTGATTCTGTTCCTGTTCTAGCAATTTACATGTAAACTGCTTACATGCTTAGTTTGCTTTTGTTTTTGTTTTTGTTTTTGTTTTAGGCTCAGTTGATAGTTATGAGTTTGTTGTCATTTTACTGTTCATATTTTTGATCATCTTCTTTTTCTTAGATTAGTCCCTTTAATATTTCATTCAATAAAGGCTTGGTGATGATGAACTCCTTTAACTTTATCTGGGAAGCACTATATCGGCCCCTCCATTCTAAATGATAGCTTTGCCAGACAGAGTAATCTTGGATTTAGGCCCTTGTCTTTCATGACTTTGAATACTTCCTTCCAGCCCCTCTTGCCTGTAAGGCTGCTTTTGAGAAATCAGCTGAAAGTCTTATGGGAACTCCTTTGTAGGGAACTGTCTCCTTTTCTCTTGCTGTTTTTCAGATTCTTTCCTTATCTTGAATCTTGGGTAATGTAATTATGATGTGCCTTGGTATGTGCTTCCTTGGGTCCAACTTCTTCGGGACTCTCTGAGTTTTCTGGATCTCCTGTAAGTCTATTTCCTTTGCCAGCTTGGGGAAGTTCTCCTTCATTATTTTTTCAAGTAAGTTTTCAATGTCTTGCTCTTCCTCTTCTCCTTCTGGCACCCCTATGATTCAGATGTTGGAGTGCTTAAAGTTGTCCCCAAGGTTCCTCAGCATCTCATTTTTTGAATTCTTGTTTCTTCATTCTGTTCTGGTTGAATGTTTATTTCTTCTTTTTGCTCCAGATCATTGATTTGAATCCCAGTTTCCTTCCCTTCACTGTCAGTTCCCTGTATATTTTTCTTTATTTCAGTTTGCACAGCCTTCACTTTTTCCACTCTTTCGTGACCATGCTCCACCATTTCTGTGAGCATCCAGATTACCAGTGTTTTGAACTCTGCATCTGTTAGGTTGGCTATCTCTTCATCACTTAGGTCTATCTTTGGAGCTTTGATCTGCTCTTTCTTTTGGGCCATATTTTTTTGTCTCTGCACCCATATTACATTGTGAGGGGCAAAGCCTTAGGTATTCGCCAGGGTGGGGCAACCCACATCACTGCCTTGTGGCGCAGAACGTAGGGGAGGGGTCTGAGAGGGAACAATGCTACTTGCTTGGCTCCTGGCCAGCTCTCAGTCACTTCCCCTACTACCCACAAGCAATTTGGGACCTTCTGGTTCCCGGGTGGGTGGGTTTGTGTACATTCTAGGACCCTGTGGGTCTCACAAACAAACTTTCCTGTAAGACTGGCAGTTTCTCCCACTGTCGCAACCCCCACAGATTTTTACCAGTAGAGGTTTTGAAGCTTTTTCTCCCCCCACCGGAAACCTGGGTTGCACAGTCTCTCTCACTCCCCAGGTGTTCCTCCCAGTTTATCCGCACACAAATGTGGAATTGCCTGGTCTGCCAGCCACTGCCTTGTCGTGCATCCCTCTACCCCAGCTGCCCATCTCCTCCCCTCCTGCCAGTCTGGATGAATGTTTCTTCCTTAGCTCCTTTGTTGTCAGGCTTCCATACAGTTTGATTTTCTGGGAATTCTGGTTATTTTTTGTTTTTAAATTTGTTGTCCTTCTTTTGGTTGTGCGAGGAGACAAAGTGTATCTATCTATGCCTCCATCTCGGCCAGAAGTCTCACACTCCTCCTTGCTTCTGACTTAGACAACTGTATAGTTCCTAACAATTGTATAGTTCAAAGGTCAAGTAGACACAATAACTAAAACCATATTCATGGAGGAGAATGGCAGGGCAGGTCCCTGAATCACATTCAGGGAACAAATTAAAGGCAAGACACTTTGCGGTTCACTAAGAGAAGATTCGATGTTACTCAGGCCAAATGACCTCTGCTGTCCTCGCTGACTCCATATAACGGATCTGAAAGCAATGATGTCCAAGGGCATATTAAAGAGCACAGCCCCATTATCCAATGGAATAAGACTTTTAGTGCCAGGTCTTTCTGATGCAAGTTAGGAAGGAAGGTGAAAAAAAAAAATCTCCTGTCTCGTCCTCCAAGTGACTCATAACAATCAATTCACTGGCCCTTTAAACATAGTTGAATTACACTATTCCTATTTCTGCAGAATAAAGAAATGAGCTGGTAAAAACCAGAATATTCCCCTTCTTGGTGGTTCTATATTATAGTTAGCTGGTGACTTGAAATTTATTTCTAACAAGGCTTGAGCCCTGAAGTATTCTCCCCAGTGATGGTTCAGCAGCTGATATTTATGTCTACTCTCTCCCAGGCCAAAAGAACCTCTCTGCCTTTCCAAATATCCTGCCAGGCTCCACCAGGGAATTCTGGATGATGCAGAAGATTCAGGAAGTGAATTGAGGCTGCCAGGAATCTTTATCCAGGTTTCTCATCCCTGTAGACTCTAGGAGAAAGAAGCAGGCTGGCTGGCTGACTGATACAGATAAGCAGATGGCCTGGGCACAAGTTAAATGAACTGCATATTGGCTTCCAAATTCTCCTGCATCTAAAACCATCAAAACAACATGATGTTGCTACAGATTTCATTACCAACTTGATGAACATTTCCCATGATGGGAGAGAGGGGACAATAAATTCAACTCTTTATTACCTTTTAAATGTTAAGTTCCCTTTAATAGCACATCTCAAGTAGTTAAGAGAATAAAATGTTAAAGACATTTGTGTATTTAAGATAATTCCAAATTTATATTTTTATGGTGATGGTGAGGAGTCCAAATAAAATTGAAAAACTGAAAAAAATTATTCAAGGCAAACAGAGCCCACACTTCACATGAAATGTTTTACGGCACATTTACTAATGGAAAAAAAAAAAAAGATTGCATTCAGTTACATGAAGATTTTATTAGCTTAGAAAACAAAAGAAAAACACTATACATTTCTACCATTGATGGTAAGCACTGATTCTTTCCAAAGAGTTATCTATACAAATTCACACATGGAGAATAAATTTAGAGTCATAATTTTTTTTAATTTTATTTATTTTTTAGAAAGAGGGGGAAGGGAGGGAGAAAGAGAGGGAGAGAAACATTGACATGCTAGAGAAACATCAACGGGTTGCCTCTCACATGCCCCCAGCTAGGGACCTGGCCCACAATCCAGGCATTGCCCTGACTGGGAATTGAACTGGCAACTTTTTGGTTTGCAGGCCAGCACTCAATCCACTGAGCCACACCAGCCAGGGCTACAGTGATGATTTCTTATTAGATACACTTAGTTCAAGTCTGCAGCATTGAATAGCAGGAAGTTTTAACCATTAGTCTAATATGAAGTTATATACAAGGCCAGAAAACAATGATGATGAAAACTTTGTGTAGTGGCATTTTATCACCCTAGGAAAAAAAGGAATGTCTTTCTATTTCTTGGAATTTTAAAATAATCACTTGATGAACAAAGTTGGAAAGGGAAAAGTTTTGTTTAGCTTAATCTTTATGTGTGTCATCTCTCACATTGAAGCACAGATAAGTGGCTATGTACTAAACCAACAGGAAAGGCCTGAGCTCTAAATACACATTGAGATATATTGAGATTTGTAAGTCCTGATGACTCACTAGTTTTAGTACTAGACAAATTACTTATGTCATTATAAAAGTGTTACTATTATCTTTGAGAATCTGTGAAGGTTACAGCAGAGGGCTTTTTAAATAAAAATAAGAACACAGCAATTATAAGTAAAATGTTTTGAGGACTGGAGAACCCAGGTATCAAGTAAAAGTCATCATGACTTTATGTAGTATGTTCCTTCAAAATTGGTTCTTCGTAAAAACCTACTTCATTACTTGAAAGCAATCAGTATACCTTGATTCTTCTACTAAGTTGTGTTAAGCATTTTCTATATGCAAATACTTTTTTGGGGTGCTGGAGATACAAATGTATAGCTGCCATCTATTATTTTGCCTATGCAGCAAACATCTTCCCTTCTTTGGATAATAGCAGTCCCCATTCCTATGGGGAGCTGCTTCACTCTTACCTCATCATCTAGGGTGGTGGAGCCCATCACTGTTCTCCCCCCTCAAATACACAGAGATGGACACTTGACTGAAATAGGCCAACCAGATCACCCACCTCTCCTGGAGAGGTCTACAGATGAGCACATGTCTCAGGAAGGGCCAATTAGAGTCTTGATGTTAAAAGGACACAACTCCTTGTGAAGCTGGTTGCCATGGTCACCACCACATGGAAGTGTTTGAGAGAACAAAGCCATTAACGAGAGGTAAGAAGAGAGTGTTGATGACATTAAAGTCCAACTGAAGTATTTGAAATCCCTAGAGCAGCTGAACGTTCTGTAACTTTTCCTCCGTTCCTGTGATCTACCCTCATTGCCTTTCAAACAATTTCTCCTCGTATTACACATAGTCTGAGTTGAGTTCCATCTCATAAGACCAGAAAAGTTCTGGCTACTTAAACTGGGAGGCCAAATTTGACCCAGCGTATCTTCTGACATTACAGTCTACAGACCTTCAATCAGGTGATAAGTAAATCTGTGATTTCAAGCTGCAGAAGTAGTGTGAATGGCTGTGACACAAACTAACATTTCATGGTCATCAGAAACCTTGAAAACAAACCTTAAAGCAGTGGCTGAACTATCTGCAAACGTTTTTAGTTTTGCAATCTGAGTTACAGTATAATTTCAGAAACCTTTCAGAGAAGGGCGGTCTTAATCTGTTAGGCTCGGGAACTCCATGCAATGTTCTAATCACATGCTCACTGGCTGGGTCTGGCAGGCAAAGGGAGACTGGTCAGTTACTTGGTCTGACAGCAACTGTGGGTTCTGCAAGGCAAGTGTTAGAAGCAAACTGTCCTTCGAGATGAGGGAGCAAGTGTTGGTGATTAAAGTAAACAATTAAAAATTTATTCTACCTTTCCTGATAGAAATATTTTCTGCTTAACAAGAGAAAGCTAATTCTTTCCTGAAGAATTCAAGCTAATTGACATGAAAGGAATAATAGAACTAGAACATTGCCTTTTTGCCAACCCATGCAACAGTTGTCAATGGATAGAGGCATCTGATAAAAGGAGCATTCCAATGGAGGGACCAGCTATTACCACCTGAGCCAATGATAAATCTTAGAGTCCTTGGAATTAAGAAAACCAGACCCTGTGTGACTCACGTTGGGATGCAACATGAAGCACATAGCCTTGCCTATGAACTGGTCTTGCCACAATGGGTAAATCAAAACTGAAGCAATCCTGTAGCTATCCCTCATTTATTGCAAAGAGAGGAATAGAAGAGCAAGTTAAATATCATCCCCAAAAAAGCAACAGACAAATCCAAATGGAAAACATCCTAAAGAATGAACTCAGTTTCTGCAGCAAGTCACCTGCAGAAGTAAAAAGGAGGGAGGAAGAGGATTAATCTAGATTAAAGAGATTTAAGAAAAGAACCAAATTAATACATGGATCTTGTTTGTGTCCTAATTCAAGGAAACCAACTGTTAAGATGACCTTCAATGACAACCGGAAAATCAAATTGTGGAATAGATATCATATACTACCAAAAATGTATGATAGGGATGATGATAAGATTGTGATGATATTGTGGTCTATATTTTTAGAGAAGGACAGTGATGTATGTAAGAGCAAAACAACAATGTGTGAGGTTCGCTTTTATGTATTTCAACAAAGGAATAAAAAGCATAGGTAAATATTGCAAATGGGCCAAAATTTTAATAAGCAATGAAACTGAGTGATAAGCAAATGGAGGCTCATTGTCCTATTCTTTATATTTCATGTCCATTTGGAAAAAAAATTATTCCAAATATTTTTTTTGTTTTGCTCTTTGCAAAGAAAAGTATCTTTTTTTAAAGAACATGCTATTGAGAATCACTGAGAGACAAAACACATATTGCTATTAAGCAACTTAAAAGTCAGTCAAGAGAAAACAAGAGAAAGAACAGCTTTCAAAAATATCTCACTGAATAACAAAATGTGTTTACGAGCAGAACATTACATGATACTACACAGGATGATAGTTGTTAGTTTTCAAACTTTTAACCAAGAATAAAGAAATTCTTTAGTAACATAAATAAATGTTTTAAGTATTTAGAACAGTTAGAGATAACAATTTTTGAAAGTCAGAAAATATGCCTTTATACTGAAAACTTTTTAACTTTGTAAATGTACCTCTGTACATAATTTTATTCACCACTTCTTTCAATTAACCAATCCAGATTGAGATATTGGTTTGTAAATGATATTTTTAAAGTTTCAAAGACTGAATT
Source organism: Mormoops blainvillei (assembly GCA_004026545.1). Taxonomy (NCBI): domain Eukaryota; kingdom Metazoa; phylum Chordata; class Mammalia; order Chiroptera; family Mormoopidae; genus Mormoops; species Mormoops blainvillei. The sequence continues at coordinate 10,595 of PVJD01016465.1, forward strand.
TAACAGAAGCTATCAATTCACAGTAATATTTACCACTTAGATGTGTAAAAAAACAGAAGCAAAGTAAAATAGTAAATACGGAGGTTATAATGAAAAAAGAAATGGACATCCAGAAAATGATTATCAGTGGAGACAAATGTAGAACAATTTATGAGGACAGGAACCATGATCCTTCCATGTAAAATGCATCAGTCTTAAAATACAAGCTGTGAGGATTCTGACAAAACCCAAGATAAGTGTTTTGTCAACAATGTTGTAGTAATAAGAAGCAAATCCAGAAGCACATTGTGCCCACCATTTTTCCTTGAAAAAAAAAATTGAAAATCATAAGAAGACAATTATTTATCCAAAGGGAGAATTTTCAGTCTGTAATGTTATATGAATTCAAATTTAAAATTAAAATATAACACAGCTCTCCAAAGAAAAGGTGGATGACTTTCTCCTCCATGACATAAGAATTACATGCTTAGAGGTCAAAGTGCTATTGGAAAGCCTCAAGGTGGTCCCTGGTCCTACTTTTTTTGAGCCTTCTCCTTGGCTCATCTGCTATCACCTACACAGTTACCATCCTCTTGAAGAAATCAAAAGGTTTCTTAAAATCCTCTCATCTTTGAAGTGGAAGATAAATACTCAAAAAGGTTTCAAATGATATTTCATTAGATGACACCAAAACTAACTAAAAATAAATTTGGCCAGAATCCTATCACTATTAAGAAATCAAGAACAAAATGACATAGAAATGACAAAAGAATTTAAGAATAAACTTAACTAAGGAGATGAAAGATCTGCACACTGAAAGCTATGAGACATTGACTTTAAAAACTCAAGAAAAACAAATAAATCAAAAGATAGTCTCTGTGTTCATGGATTGTAATAATTAATATTGTGAAACTAGCCATATAACTCAAAATGATCTATAGATTCAATGCGATTCTATCAAAATTCCCATGGCATTTTTCACAGAAATTTAAAAAAAAATCAATTCTGAGATTCTTATGGTACCATGAAAGATCTCGACTAGCTTAAGAAACCTTGAGCAAGGAGAGCAAAGCTTTATGATTTTAAACTACATTACAAAGCTAGAGTAATCAAAACAATGTAGCATTGGCATAAAGGCAGACACATGGGTCAATGAAACAGGAGAGCCCAGAAATAAACCCATGCATAAATGTTCAAGTAATTCATGACAAAGTTGCCAAAAATACACAAGAGGATAAGATAGCTTCTTTAATAAATGCTGCTGGCAAAACTGGGCAGCCACACACAAAAGAATAAAATTAGACCCCTATCTCATACCATACACAAAAATCAATTCAAAATGGCTTGAAGAATAAAACATAAAACTCGAAACAATAAAACTCCTAGAAGAAAATAAAGGAGGTAAGGTACTTGACATTGGTTATAGAAATGATTTTTTGGATTTGACGCCAAAAGTGAAGGCATTAAAAGCAAAAATAAACAAGATGAACTAAATCAAACTAAAAAGTTTCTGCACAGCAAAGGAAACCATCAGCAAAATGAAAAAGTAACCTACAGAATGGGAGAAAATATCTGCAATGCTACATCTGATAAGGGGTTAATATAAAAAATATATAGGAAACTCATATAACTTGTTCACAAATATTCATAAGTTTTCTTTGCAATAGCAAAAAAAGCAAAAACATTAAACAATGCCAATGTCCATCAACAAGTGAATGGATAAGCAAAGTGGCAAAGTGTGGTATATCCATACAATGGAAAAGTTTATAGCAATAGAAAAGAACTAGTGTTACACAACAATAGAGGTAAAACTCAAAATATTCATGCTGGATTTGGATAGAAGAAGACAGAGGAAAGAGTTCATACGGCATGATTCCATTTACAAAATATTCTAGAATATGTAAGTTAATCTAAAGAGGCAAAAGCAGACCAGGTTTGCTCAGGGATGGGGATAGGTATTGGGATTAAAAGGCTATGTGACAACTGTGTGTATACGGTATTTTCATTATCTTGATTACAGTGACAGTTTCATGGTGTAATATATATGCCACAATTTATCAAATTGCATACATTAAATATAAGCTGCTTAGTGTATATGAATAATGCATAATAAAGCCCCACAAAAAAATTGTGGAGCTAGGCTTCAAAGGAAAGATGTTGACACGACACACTAAAGGGAATTCAGGTAAGGTAACTTTCGTGTCTTGTCCTGTGTTAAATGTTAGATTTGGGAAGAAAAACTTCCTGGTAAACTCAGTCAAAATTTGTTTGAACAGTGGATCATCTAAACCCAAAACTCAATAAGAAGCTGAATTAATGGACACAAGATGTACTAGAACAACAAATGTCACTCTCTGCATAGGAAGAACTCTTTCATTATACCTTTCCAGTGATCAGTCTCAATACAGTCATTAGGACCCCGTCTTGGTGACTACACGGCCTTAACACTTCCTTCAGCTTGACTAAGTGTCAGTCTGCCAGGATGCAGATCCCTGCTCAGCTACATTTCAGCTGAGTTACCTTGGAGGTAAGTTACAATGACTATCTGTGCTTCAGTTTCCTCATCTGTGGCTTAGAGATAATGATAATAATAGTACCCACATCGTAGGGTTGTAAGGATTAAGCACATTAATACACATAAAGTGCTAAGACCATCTATTTTTGTCATTATTTTTTAACTTATTTTTATTGTATTTTTCTATTACCATTTGTCCCCCTTATACTTCCCTTCCCCCTGCAATCACCACGCTGTTGGCCATGTCCCTGAGTCAGTTTTCCTTCTGTCTGATCCCCTAACCCTCCTCCCCCAGAGCTGTCATTCTCTTCTCTATCTATTGGTCTGTCTCTCTATTATGCTTGTTAGTTCTGTTTGTTCATTAGATTCCACATGTGAGTGAAATCATATAGTATGGAAGCAGACCACGTGTCCATCGGTAGATGAGTGGATAAAACAACTGTGGGACTTTACACAATGGAAAATGAAGAAAATTTTACCCTTTGCAACAGCACAGATGGACCTGGAGAACATTATGCTAAGTGAAATAAGCCAGTCAGAGAAAGACAAATATCATTCCTGTTTTAAAGATGAAAAACTAAACCTCGAAGAGATTAAATAATTCATATGTCTATGTAATATAGAGGGAAGAATTCAGGCCCCTCCCTCCTAATTCAGTGTTCTTTCCCATGCAACAAAATGACTTCCTGAAGAAAAAAATGTATTTGCAACCTGCCATTCATACTACTAATCAAATAAGAGCAGACAACGGTACTCATCACGTAATGAGCTGGCAAACCGGGGCTCAGCAAATTTAATCCCTGTGCTTATGTAGGAAGATCTCGCATCTGGCTGATAGGGATCTTGTCTAAGAATAATGGGAAGCCCTACCTAGATTAAAAGTCTGAGGGGGAAAAAAAAGAGTGGCGATTACAGGCTATTGAAATGAGCCCTGAGTGAGGAGAAAAATGCTCCTTGACATGTGATAAAAAAACAGGAAAGGAGAGAGGTCACCAGTTAATTTAAGTGTATTGTATTTCCTGGAAAGCAAGAGTGGCTTTCCTTCCATTTAGTTCTTGTTCCAGGCACTAAAACTCTCAGGCAGCTCCCTCCATGCTGAGCCTTTGCAAAATACTATGTCACCGGAGCCCAAGATGTGACCTGATATATTCATCACTGGAAAAACAAACTAAGCCTCACATCCTTTTACCCCTCAAATTTATTTTGTCTGCAGACATTCAAGAACTCAAAACTGAAATAACCCAAGACTCTGACTTGAATTTTAACTTCCTATGTGTCTATCAGTCTTTCCAAAGATACTCAACCTGCTGTTTATAGTTCTAACTCTCTTCCAGGTGCAAGAGAAATGACTACAGATGCATAAAACATGTAACTCAATCTTCTCACTGCATTTCCTTTGAGGAGACTAGAGGCCTCACACCATCTCCTTTGGGTCAAGTTCTATACAGAAAATGCAAGAGTCCTGAAATATATAGCTTTGGAAGAATACCTCCTAGCTTCCTCCCCTCCACATTAAAGCCAGAAGTTACTATTTTTCTTGCCTTGGGCAACCACTGGGTGCTCCCCCTGCCCAGTAAGTCTCTCGCTGGGCATTCAAGAGCCCTTCCCTCCTGTGTCCCCTTGTCTGTGCTCTCAATCTTCCACTCTTCCACTCCTCCAGAGGAAAGGGGTCATCACCAGTTAGCAAAGTTGCCCTAGACCCACCTCACCCCACACCTCTTACATTAATGTTCTTAAAGGACTCTCACACCTGTCAGACAAGTAGAGAATGCTTCTGAGAATTCCTTCATGATAAACCTCTGGAATCCAGCATCTGACCATTGGCTAAGAGTTTCTGTGTAATTTGATTCAGGGCAACAATTCATGGGGAATATTTAAGCCTCCCTGAATCTTCAGTTGAAAACACAATCATCAATGTTCTCTTCCCTCCAAATGTTGGAGCAGTTTAAGAATTCATGCAATGTTAAGCTCAGAGCACCTGCTTTTCAGTTTTATTAGCTGTGTCTGATTAGCCATACTATAAACTCCACATCTCAATAAAAAGGGGGGGGGATCAGAAAATGAGACGCACAGGAAAGAGATGGCAAAAGAAAACCCACTGGGTATGGTTCTCCTAAAAAAAAGAGTCAACTCCCTTTGACAAGGAGGATAATGGATTAATGAATAACAATACCTCACAAAGCCTTCTAATTTTTTAAAGCCCTTTCACAAATACCTCGTTTCCTTTATAACACCGCTGTTAACCCATCTGTCAGATTTAAACAACACAGCATCAGAGAGGTTCATTAACTTGCCGGAGCTCACACAGAGACAGAACTAGAACCGAGGGTCTCTCAGCTCATAGGAAATAACCTACACTAAGACAACCTTCCCACTTCAGTTAAGCTCTCTTTAAATAATTAAAACCCAGCAGATTGAAATTCTGCTGATCTTGGGCTTGAATTTCATCTCAGTGAAATTCAAGTGAGCTTCAAGCCTGTGTTCTTCCCAAGAGTGGCATTTAGTCCCTCGCCTGAGGCTCAGCCTCCAGAAGCCCTCTTGGAGGAGAAAGGCCTTGGGTGGGAGCGCCGTCCTTCAGAATTCTCAAAGCTTGTGCTCCTTTGAATTATACAGTTGAAGAATTCAGCAACATATTAATGGGCTAGGAATAGGTAACGTCCCTCTCCTTCCTTTAGAATTAGAACAAGTATTTTACTTTTTCATCAAATAAACTAAGGCAGAAGTTTCCTTTTCCCTATAAACTTTTATTTAATTATGAAAATAACCAAAGATATTTATATCAAGCTTAGAGGCTTTATCATCCACCCTTATGAAACCAACAGCTTATGGAAATATTTCAAATCTACTCATGATGCTAATTAGTGATGAAAACAATGATCTTAAAGAAATCTAAATAAGGAAATAAGAGTTTTCAATCATGTGTTTATTTATTCCTGACATCTTCCAAAAAATAATGACTGGAACAATATTACAAAAATACGTTTAGTATGCAAAAATAAGAGTTGGAAGATGAAACCAAGTGCTGCAATTACTAGACTGTTTTAAGCAGAAATTGACATTTGCCATGCCAAGGACTGGACATTGCTCATTATAACAGGGGAGGTCACCACAGTAGGGTTGGGTTAAATTCTGCTTAAAAAAAAAAAATTCCTGGTCATTTTTTAAAATCATAAATAAAAGAGACTTGAAAAATGAGGTAAGAACAAAGTTTCTCCTTATTTTCTTCCTTTTTGTTTCTGCTTCTAAACCTAAATAAGAATCTTTCTCTCTCTTAACTTTCTATTTATTTACTTTCCCAAATAATGTGTCACCTTTTAAATGCAAGACAATTTTTTGTTGTCTTTCCTAATGGGACTTTACTGGCAGAAGCAGTGTGATGGAATAGAAAAGCCCTGGACTAGAGCACAGTCAGCTTGGGTCTAGGCCCAGAATATGTTCTTAAACTCACATTTGATCGGGGAGAAATCACTTTACCTGCCATCAATTTGAATTTCCTCATTTGTAAAATAAAGTAGAAGAACCAGATGAACTGTCAACTCCTTTTCAGCACCAGCATTCTGTACTGCTTTAGTAAAAGCAAATTTCTGCCGCCGTTGTTTTCTGGAAAGCCACAGCGAGTGTTTGTTTGCTAAGTGCAGTCGTGAAAACCATTTGGTTTCTGGCTTTGCTCACGTGACTACACCATTTCTGACTCTGTGTACCTGACCAACTGCATTGTTTGCATTATTCGCTCCACTACAAAATTTATTGCACTAGCTTATTTTGCAGGCTCCAAGAGAAACCGAAGCTGTGGTCCCTCCCTCGTGACCATGTCTTATGGCTCCATCTGTTGGCCATGTTCCATGGCCCTACCTGCTGACCATGAGTCAATCAAAACTACCTATTGTTCTTATTCCGCAGCCCCACTTCTTGATTACTAAGACAGCAGGCACCTGAAAGTTCAGTTGCCCCCACAAATCATAAAATAAAGGATGTAAATTTATGGTCTTGTTTCCCTAGCAACCGCATCCTTTTGATCAGCAGCTCCTGGAAAGTCTCGCCTTTAAAACCCTTGCATTATTCTTCCCACCCTAGAGCCTGTCTTCAGTTTATGCCAAAGGCTGTATTCTGATTTGCAAATCATATCAGAATAAAACTTTTATCCCTCGGAAGAGTCCTGTGGAACTTTTGTTTACATCTATATGGATTGACAATGGATACCAGCATTTATTTCTTCAAACCACATCAGTCAAGGTTTTACATGCCAATTTTTCATACTTTGTATATCATTAAGGTCCATTTCTGGTCTCTGAAGACAATTTTTCACACCCATAATTCTTTTCAGCAAGAATCCAAAATTCTCCCTTGAATGACCCATTTCTCTGCAAAAAAACAAAAAAAAACAAAAACAAAAACAAAAAAACAAGCCAAACTTTATTACTTTGAGCCATTGGCTTTTGCAGAGTTTTATAGATTTTTGTGAGTTATCCCAGATTTGACATGTGTAATAGTGTATGTCGTGGGACCAGGCAGAATAAAGTATCTGCCGCCTTCATATGTCTTCTGAGAGCCTCACTCAGCTCTGGTTCAATGTGCAGCTTAACCCCATTACTGACGAACCAGTAACTTCCTAACACCACGAACACCCTCCTAAAGTGAAGAAAATTTGAGACTTCTTGATTTAAAGACAGATAATAAGAGGAACCTGTTTCTCCTCTCTTCATGCATTTATTAAAATACTCATAGAAGCCTGAGAATTGCAAAGTAGAGCAGCACAGGTAATATTAAGCAGCTGCTTGCAGTATACCTGGAGGAATTTTGACTGAGAAAAGGGAGGAAATGTATCTGAAATAGAAGAGCCAGAAAAAGACAACATGGTTAATTTCTACCCAACAGCACTGCAGACTGTATTTCAGAGATAGATTATTTCTCTGATCTAAAAATAAGAAGTTACCTAAGCACTGCTGCTCAAGTCAGATTGAGTCAAACACAGTTCTTGTCCCTACTATCCTCATCAGTGCCTCTTTTATTGCAGTTACTTGATGACTAGAACTCCCAGAAATGTGACACTTGGTTGTGGAAGTGAGCAGGCATAGCAATGCATCTTGAGTAAGGGCTTGGTAATAACAAGCAGCAGGAGAGAGAGAGCTGTGGAGAGTTACTTTCTGAGAAGCTGATTCTGGGGGTGCTAATACCGACAAGGGGAAAGTGATAAACTGTGCTCTCTTGTGAATAGTCTAATAGCAATGGGCAATTAGGAAGCAGGAGGAAGAGAAGACTTCCTGAGTCTAGCAAAATCACACCAAGAAAATTACCACGAATTTGATGTGGAGGTGAGCACATCCCTCTGTCCTTCAGCCTGACATCTTAGGGAGATGAAAAAACAGAAGGGATAAGATAAAACTAACCATTTATTCTGTTAACAAACATCACCTCAAATATATAAGCCTATCCTTTTTCAGAAACAAACATAAGATTATGTAGCGTCTACAATATGAATGAGGACAACACTCAATAAAGAGAAGAAAAGCTTTCTTCTGAAAATACACACTAGGGAAGGTGATAAAAAAATTCAGGAGAACTTACATTAAAAAAAGCTAACTTTTCTGTTAGAAACAACTATAAAATTGAAATGCAACATTAGAATTAAGACCAGCAGGAGAAGCAATAAAAAGTGTATCTTACATTGCTAAAAATATGATCAGTTAGATGAAAAACAAACTTGAAATCTCTCAGAATGCAGACAAAATGGCAACTGAAATTGAGAAAAATAAAATATATAAGTAAAGAGAGATAATGAAAGTCAACCTAGAGATTATTGGTATATTTTTTTAATGTATAGCTACACAATATTACATGCCTCATATTCCACTCATTACTAATCTAATTTTGATCTCTCTTGTTTAATGTTAGTTCTAAGTTCCTCAGATATGCCTTTTTTCCTACTAACGTTATTGGAATTCCAGCACTTACCCTTTAAAACAATATATTCCTTAACTACTATTGAACAAGATATCTGCATGATTTAAATATATGTATGTATCCTCTTCTTTTGTTGCTACCGAAAAAAATAAATTATCCCCCCTGACTGGTATGGCTCACTGGGTTGGGCACAATCCTGCAAACTGAAAGGTCACCGATTGGATTCTAAGTCAGGACACATGACTGAGTTGCTGGCCAGGTTCCAGGCTGAGGGCAGGCAACAGGCAACGATCAATGTTTCTCTCCCTCTCTTTCTCCCTTCCTTCCACTTTCTCTAAAATAATTAAATCTTTTTAAATAAATAAATTATCCTACATCATAAACTGTCCTTGCCAAACAAACAAACTACAACAAAAAAAAAAACCTTGTAGCAAGGAGTAATTCCTTTACCAGGAGTTGTTTTTGTTTTGGGGGACGAGGCTGGGAGTTGGGGAAGGGTGTGGTATGTTCCCTTTGATTCTCTCCGAACTTCTCCATCTTGTTTCTTTTCCCCTTCACCGCACACCTTTGGAGGGATGGCCCTCCATTGCTTTAATCCTTTTCCTTGCTGAGGTGTTACCTCTCAGCGACTTTTACTCACGTCCCACACGTCATTTTGCATCCCTTCCCTGTGGCCTGTGCTCTGGCCTATCACTAGACTTTTTCCGTGTTTCCTTATAATCTTTTTCTTTCTGTTGGTGGTTTCTATTAGATTCCTCCCCACTTCTATCTCCTCATTTTATCTCTTCCATGCAGTTTCTTGCTGAACTGCCCATGCAGTCACCAAAGGCTTGCAGTGAGGAACCTGGGAGGGAGGGCATCCTGAGATTTTATCTTTATTTTTCCACTTACTGGTATTTTGTGGTTTGAAGAGTCTAACTTCTAGTTCTGCTCAGAAAATGGAGTTTGTGCAGTTGAGAGAATCAAATTTACATATCCACCCTTGGCTGAGCTACCTTTCCATTTTTTGAAATACGCAAAATGAGGAACTACTATAATGACGGACATTACCATTCAAACGAGCTGACTAGAGGACCTGGTCTTTGGATAGAAAAAAAAGTGTAAAGAGATCTTTCAGGGAGTTGAGCTTCTATGAATTTACCGCCATGAAATTTCTGTACCCTTCCCAATGACTTCCAGGACACAGGAAGTGGACAGAATGAGGGAGTAATAAATGGTAACTTTGAGGAAATATTAGTCTGAAAGGGTACCATTTACAACATTATCAGATATTTAAAGGCCCTGTATCAGCACAATATGGATGATAACAAGTGTAGACAAGCAGCATTGCGGGCCTTCTGAATTGTCTTTAGTTTCTACCACAGACAGAAACATGAAAATTGTCAGCACACTTCACAGATACCAACTGCCACATTCAAGATGGATGGCTTATTTTACTTTCATGGCAAATTATACCATTACATTACGTTATGTTACATTAGAATCTCTTAAACTACCTCCTCAGTGTGAAAAATTGAACATCTGCTCTTATCACACTGTTTAATGGTGTGTGCCAAACTTAAGGTAACCGCCACCCGACACTTCATCACTTAGGCTTAGAGGACCATCTTAAGTCACCAGCATTCCTTAATACTCCAACATTGTTTCCATCCACTGAACACTGTAAAAAATTAACTCACTCATTAAATGTTATCATATGTTCTCTATTCTGTGGTATAGACATATAAAAGTAAATTGGAAACACTTCATTTCCATTTTTTGTGTGAATCAAAATAACAGGGTATGCTTCTCATATTACTACCACCACTTTAAGTTTGCTTTTTCCCTTCAGGGATCAAATGCTGAAGGAAGGAAGGAAGGAAGGAAGGAAGGAAGGAAGGAAGGAAGGAAGGAAGGAAGGAAGGAAGGAAGG
>PVJD01016466.1:0-20895 GCA_004026545.1 Mormoops blainvillei
AGTCTAGACACAGGGGCCAGGCCAGGGAGACAAAGAGCCGGAGCTAAGGTACATCCTGCAAGAGGCTGGGCTGGAGTAACAGGTCTGAGGCCGCCCGCCTGCACCAGGCTTTTCCACGGCGAGTGCCCTTGGGCTCCCTCGCCTGGACTTTTTGAGGTGATCTACCAGGAAATGAGGGCCACCGGCATCCTCTCCTCCAGGTGGGTCTTCCAGGGTGCAGGGCCTGAAGCCTGGAGGGCAGGGCTCTGGCTGGATTTCAGCCCCAGTGGGGCACCCAGCAAGGGTCAGAGTTGTGGTCTCAGCACCCCAGTGCCTCTGCCCCTTCCCGAGACACCTGTCACCGGGGCCGGGGCATAGCCCCTTGGCTGGGCTTCCTGTCAGCAGTCTTCGATGCCCCCTTCCACCCATCCTGCCCTGTAGAAATCTTCAGGCCCACTTCTGGTCACGTCAAGCCCTCTTCAGAAGCCTCTGGTACCAGCTCCTGCACCTGGCCGGGTTGCGGCACGAGGCCTCTGAGACACTGGGACGGTGGCCCGGCTCCCCTTCCGCCACCCTTCCCCTCCCTCCCACCCGGCTCCTTGCTGCCCCCACACAAACGGCCTGCCCGCACCTCCCTGTCCCTGACTCTGCACACAGTATTTGTGACTTAAGAGCATATCTCCCGGGCCCGCCAAGGCCCAGCGCTGCCGAGGGTGGGCTCATCTGGAATAAGCTCTGAGGAGAGGAGACCTGCAGGGATGTGGGGCGCTGTCTGTTGAGACAAGGCCTGAGCAGGGTACCTGGTCACTGTAGAGCTAAGGCCCAGCCCAGCCCGGTGATGGGCTCGCTCACACACGAAGTGCCCTGAGGCCTGGGTGCCGCCCCAGCCCCAGCCCCAGCCCCAGCCCTGGGGCCACCCACCTGCAGTTTCCAGAGGAAGTCGAGGCGGGCAGTGGACTCCACCTGCTGGGCATGCAGGTACAGGGCCAGCACGAAAACTGAGATGATGATGGGCGTCACCACCTTCAGCGCCACCTTGGTCGCGTGTTCAGGGCTGCAGATGGGAGGCAGATGCCCTGGCACCTCTGAGGCTCCGAGGGCCCCCTCAGGTCTTCCTCCCACTGTATCACCCCCTTTTGCTGACACTCCTGTGCAGACTTTGCCTGAGGGGCCCTCATCCTGGAGGCCCCATCTCAGCCCCCGCCCAGCCTGCAGCTCGCGCTGTGGCTCCCATCCTGACGCCTTCCTTCCCCTTCACCGGGGAGAGTAAGAGGGTGAGCGAGGCCCCTGTAAAAGGGTAAGTGGGCGCCCCAGGACTTTCTCAGCGGGTAAGACAGGGGCTGTGGGCGCAGTAACGAGGTGGCAAGGCAGGCCACGCTGACCATCTCTGAGTGACCTTGGGCAGGTCTCTCTGAACCTCAGTTTCCTAAGCTATAAAGTGGAATAACAATGCTCCCATTTCAAAATTGTGGTAAAAGTTAAAGATACCATATACAAAATCCCTGCTGCCTGACAAACAGCAGGAACTCCAAAAGCGGTGGGTATTATTATCTAATTATGTTTCTGTTAACATTTTAAATAAACACTCTTAATAAAAGCAGCTATTCCAAAGCCTGCTCCCTGTCCCAGCAAAGAGCCCAGACCATGGACGCAGCTCCACGCAGGCCCTGACCCACATGCTGCAGGCCTCCCCCTGCTCCTCTCCTCCGCGGGGAGGGGGCGCCCGTTCCTGTTTTCCTGGGCCTGGGGTCGGGTACGTACTCCTGGGGAAGAGCTTGAGGCTAAACGCTTTAAGATGAGGCCTGTGGGATGACCTGTGGGTCCTGAACACCCTGGCCGCCTAAGCTCTAGATCATCTTGGGGTGGTAGGGATCATAAAAATCAGAAGGGCTCCTACTCAATGAGGCCCCCTCGGTATGTGGGAGGGGAGGGCCTCCTTGCCCGCTCCAGCCTCCTTCTTCATTGCCCACCTTGCCACAAAGCCCCCTCCCACCTGGGCACCACTGCCCTGCTGCCTCCTCTGCCGGCCCTGTCAGGGAGAGGCCGTGTCAGGGAACTCAAGAGAAACAGCATCAACTCACCACTGCGAGGTCCCATTGTTGCCGAAGTCTCTGTGGACAAGAGGGGAAGGCTGCTCACGGCCACTCTTCTGCATCAGCAGCGCCAGCGCCTGCTCCGCCCGCCCCCCTGCTCTGCCCGCCCCCCTGTTCTAACCGCCCCCAGCCCGATGCTGCTACTTCTGCTGCTATTGCTCCTTCGCCCCCACTCCGACCCCCGTACCTCTCCTGATCCAAGGAGACTCTCAGGACGGGAGGCGCACAGAAAACCCGGTACCACCTAGTATCTGGTCATCAAGACCATGAACTACCGGGGTCTTACCTGGAACCCTGGGGCCCCGAGAGTGTCCGCCTCTCCCGCCCCAGCCCTTTGTCGCCATCCAGAGGAGGAGGGAGACTTACACCTGCACTTTCCAAGCAGGGGAGCCACTGACCATATGTGGTTACTGAGTTTTAAGGCAGTACTGAGTGCAGGTTGGTGACTATTGTATGCGTTGCTTTGTCAATACAGCTACCAGAAAATTTTAATTACAAATATGGTTTGCATTAATTGTCTCTTGGACAGTGCTGCCCTTGAGCCCAACCAGGGTCCCCCAGCTCAGAGAATGACCTCCATTCTCTGCTGCCACTTCAGCAGGAGGAGAGCAGAGGAGAGGGGTGGGGGAGGGGCAGGTAAGACAGAAGAGGTCGTTTCCGGCTCCCACCCTGACCTGTGGGTAGAAAGGTCCTGACCACCTCCCTCTCTGGGTCCCCTCAGGACTGCAGCCCGCACTGCTCCCAGTGTGAGTGTCTCCCTGCCATCGGCCACAGCCCCACACAGTCGCCAAGAAGTTCTGACTTGAATCTGACTTAGATCCTTCATCACACCCTCATTTTCTCAGGTGATACTCTCTTCACAAGAAAGCGAGCGTACCTCCACTGCCGAGCTCCGTGCCTAAAGCATGGCGGGCCCACGGCAGATACTTTGGAATGAATGGATCCCTTCCTCTGGCTCAGAGAAAGCACAGTTTGCCATATTTTCTCAGGGGACACAGACCTGTCACTTACATTTTTTTGTACTTCCTGGTGGGCGTGTTGGGTGGGGGGACGGTGATGGGAAGAAAAGTGTACGACGTATCAGGCACTTTACATACACTTAACTGCTATGGGTATTATTATTCCTATTTTACTGAGAAAAATAATGAGGTTTGGGAAAAACAGCCAAACGTGTACCTGAGGCTGAGGCTGAAACTCAACTTGACCCAAAGCCAGAGGTCTTGCCCCTCATAAATCTGACATCTGTCGCTATATGACCAGGCTGACTGCCAGCTAGACGGCCTGGGGCACAGCCCCAGACCTGCCACCTGCGGACTGTGGGACCCGACCATGTGCCATCACAGCCCGGACTGCCAGCCTCCCACTTGCTGGGTTGCTATGAGGGTGAAAAGTTACAATGTGTGTCCAAGTGCCTGGCTCTCGGGGAGACGCAGGCCCATGAACAACAAAGGCTGTCCCTCTGCTCCCCCAGACCTTGCTGTCCGACCCTGCAGGACCTTGGTCCCTCTGGGCCGAAGGTGCCACGGGCAGTTGGCGATGGGTAGAAATAGCTCATGGGAGGCTGTCCTGGACGAGTGAGGAACAATGAACTGAGGCCTGAGGTCAGGCCTGAGTCGGACGCTGGGGGCAGGAGGACAGTGGACCTAGCCGCCCCGAGGCCGCCCCCACTGCTGGGAAGGGAGAAAGGGAAAGAAGCCAGACTGTGGCGCTTTGCCCAGCAGGTTAGAGCTGGGGGGCAGCAGGACACTCCCCTTGCAAACGCCCTGCAGCCCAGCGCCCCGGCCTCCTGCTCTTCCCGCCTCTCTGCCACGCTCCAGACCCAGCGGGGGCCTGGGGAGGGTGCCACCTACATGACATTGGCAGTGACCAGAAGGTCGGCATTGTCAAAGAGTGTCACACCAGGCACCTCGACGACGAGCACGTATACGAACTCGATGGCCAGCATCAGCACCAGCTTCCCAATGCAGCTGATCTGCAGGAACACGGAGCAGGCCAGCAGGCTGAGCAGCACGCTGTAGGTGAAGTACTAGGGAGAGAGAGCAGCAGGCTTCAGGCACGGGGCCCGCGCTCCCGGCCGCCCGCCCGCCCGCTCCCCGGCCTCCATCCGGCCGGGGCTGGACTCCGGCGAAGCCCGGTCTGGGGATATTTCTGCTGGTGCAGACTTGTGATATGATGCAAGGGGCCATGGCTGGGAACCCGGAGGTGGGGCTCCAGGCGGAATTTGACCAGTACTGGCAGTAACTCCCCGCAATGGTTAGAGCACAGCTCCAGGCTCAGGCTGACTTGAGTGACAACCTGGTTCATCATGGACTATTTGTGTGACTTAGGCCACGTGTTCGACCTCTCTAAGCCTCAGTTTCCCTGTCTGCAAAGCCTCCTACCTCGTGGGCTCACGGCGACAATTACACGAGATGAAGGCACTTGGCGCGGCGCCCTGCGCCCACACTCACTGTCGGGGGCGGGGGGGCACAGGCCCCAAACCACTGATCCACAGCTTCACATCTAGATTTCCGGAAACTGGAAATGTTTCATAACTGACGTGGTGGCAAAACCTGATCCAACTGATGTGTCGCCAGTTATCATCTTTATCCTGCTTCCTGTGACTATTCATACACTTTGCTGCAGACATATTACCGTGTTTCATTATCATCAGGTGCTACTCACACTGCACTGGGGGTGTCAGGTAACCTCTTAAAACCTGAAAAGTTCCAAAGTCCAAAATACATCTGACCTGGAAGGCTTCCGATGAGGGACCGTGGCCCTGAACGATTTACTCTGGGAAAGTCTCTTCCGGTCTCCGAGTCTCAGAGGTCTCCTTCTGCCTGCTGTCTCCAATGCTAACCCTAGACATGCCAGCATCTATTATTTTGTTCTTTCTTTCACATTTCGCATCATTGTTTCTGAGTCAGGCGCTGGGACTCACTACTCACTGCCTCTGCCTTGGGCTAGAGGACAAATCGCGGTGGCGGGCAGTGAGGGGAGCGCCCAGGTTGGACTTCCTGACCCCTCAGGCCTTCAGAAACCCAGGGAGGGACTGCAGAGGACCCAGATTTTTGAAAGGGGTTGGGACCTGCCTCAAGCCACCACCAGCAACAGGGGCAGAGGAAGGAGTAGGGAGGGCACATCCAGCTAATTCCGCCCCTAGGATGGCAAGCCCACCCTGGGAGGATGGGGACGGGCCCTAAGAGCCAGCTGGGCTCCCATTTGGACCCAGAGCCCAGACAACAAGGGGGCTACGGCTTAATGCTGAGGTGCCCAAGGGTCTGAGGGTTTATGAGTCAGAGCAACACTGTGGGGTGGGGTGGGGTCAGCCCTGGAGCCCGGAAGCCAGCAGGGGTGAGCAGGCTGAGAAGGACGGGGGACTGACAGCTGGACCACGCATCCCCCGAAAATGAGGGGCTGGAACAGGCTCGGTCGCTGCCCTCTTCCCGCACTCCTCCACCTTCCGCGGAGCTCCCGCCGAGGGACCAGCTCCCGCCGAGGGACCAGTGCGAGACCAAACACAGCTTCTGCTCCTCAGCCAACAGCCCTCGGGCAGCAGCTCCTGTGGGCTCTCGGCCAGACGTGAGAAGGAACAGCAGCGGGGAGTGGAGGGCAGGTGCCTGCAGGGCCTAGGCCCGCCCACCCAGGCTGCCTACCGTGGGCCCAGGGACAGGTGGGGAAGCGCTGGTCTGCGCAGCTTCGGCGGAGCCCTGCCCGCCACCCTCCCCCCAACCCCCCACCCCCGTCTCCCTTGCCCCATCTGGGCAGTTGAGGCAGACCCGGTCCTCCCCCAGGGCCAGGGCAGAGGGGCCAGCACTGTGACAGCCCAGGGGGCCCCATGGCGGGGCTGCAGCCTTGAGAGGTACCGCTTCTTTGGAAAATGAATGGAAGCTTGGCACCCTGCCCAGAAAAAGGCAAAACTGCCATTCTATTACAGATTTCCTGTGAACCCCTGGTGGGGAGCGGGGGTCTGGGAATCCCCAGCACATGGAGTGGATGCCCTGGGTTGGACGCCTGGCCTGCCACACACTCGAACTGCTCCCCAGGCAAGGTGCGTGAAGCAGCCGGCACACCACAGGCATTTAACTCATGCTGCCTGCTAAGGGTTCTCAGCACTCCTTTTTAAAACACATCGGCAAGAGGTGCACAATTTCTTCTTGGGGGTGATGAAAATGTTCTAAAATTAGGTTATGATAATGGCTGCACAGGTTTGAAGGGGCAAACTTGATGGCAGTCCCTTTCTTATGGCCCTGCTCGCTGACCCAGAGCAGGGGGGTTTGGCCAGGTTCTCCAGGACAGTGCTGGGTCCGAGGGGGTTCGGGAACAGCTCTGCCCTCAGGTTCAGAGCGCAAACTGGAGCCAGATGATCTGGGAAGGAGCTCGGCTCTGCCACTTACTATCTGTGTGACCCTGGGCACGTTACGTAACCTCTCTGTGCCTCAGTTTCATTCGTATAGAGGAGATAGTAATAGCACCTCTCCCATAGGGTTGTTGCGAGGATCACATGAGGAAATGTACGGAAAGCACTTATCACAGTGCCTGGCACATGGCGAGTACCATACAAGCAAGAGCTATGCTGGTGCTGTTGTACTGTTGTATTGAGAAGCCTGGCCTCGTTCACTGGTGCCTGCACGTGGAGTGAGAGACACTGAGAAAATGAGGTCTCAGGAATGGCAGTGAGCTTGAAGCCCCTGAGTATCCCTCAGAGCAGCCAAGGGCAGAGAGGAGGTGGGGTGGGAGGTTCTCCATCTGCACCCAGCCCCTCCTTGCCCAGTACCTCAGGGAAGTTGCAGTTGGGCCAGGCGCTGCCGCAGAAACCCTGCTCATCCCCCAGGCTGTAGTTGACAGCCGACTCCACCACGTGGCACGCGTTGACCTGGCTGGTGCTGATGTTATGCTCATCTGCCAGGCAGCCGAACAGGTCCTTGGAGCTGCACGTGAACTGGGGGCAGGGGAGGAGAGGATCAGCTGTAGGGACCAGGCCAGGACAAGCCGTCTCCAGGGGGCAGCGGGTGCCCGTTCACTCTGCCTTGGGTGCAGCCTGACACTGGTCCTGGACAGGAGAGGAGCCTGGCAGAGGCCGAGTACCCGGCAAAGTGTGTCTGCCGCCCAGGTGGGGGCTCCTAAACACCCCCTGGGGACTTCCAGAGTCCTTCTAGCTCCGCCAGCGCTGAGAGGCTTTAGGAGTCAAATCTGATCCCAGGCCCGATGTGGGACCCAAAGAATTTCTGGGAGGGAGAACTCCGGCCCGTGCTCGTGGGGTACTGGGCTCCACTGGGCCTCACCCAATGGGGCTGGGGAGGTAGAACCACCCACCATGTTGACGAAAGCTGACAGGAACACCAGGGTGATGGTGAACACCCCCACCAGCGTGCTGTTCATCTTGGACCGCACAATCTTCCTGGAGAAGGTCTGCAGCGGGGCCGGGAAGAGCTGAGGGGCGAGGTGGGGAGAGAGAACAGAACTGAGTGGGCACTCAACAAACTGCCGAAGAACCAGCTCTCCCGTCCACCGTTGTCTCTGGCCAGGGTACCCTGGGGCCCTTCCCGAACGTGCTCCTGGTGTTCAAGCCTCCAGCCTGGCACCCCTGCACCATCGCTTCCAGGCCAACAACAGCCCAGACCCTGCAGCTGGCCAGGAGCAGGTCTACCCGGGAGCTCACAGGTGAGGGACGCAAGATGGAGGGAAGGAGGGAAGATGCCATCTTGACCGCAGCAAGGACACAGGAGAGCAGAATTCACTCCCACTGTGTGGGTTCCGGGAGTTACAAACTGGGGTGGGGGGCAGGGTGGGGGAATGTAGGTGGCAGCTGAGGAGTCACGGAGAGTCAGAAGGCTTCTCAAAAGAAGGGAGCTGCGGGTCTGAGGGCTCAGAGAGGGCCTGGTGTCTGGAGGAAGGGGGTGAGCAGCATGTGAGCAGGAGGATGGGCCAGGAACGAGGGAATTCAGCGAGCCTTTTTCAGCAGGACGCTCGTGGATCTGCCATTTCCCTCACCTAACCCGCCCTGTATTTCCTTCAACTAGACAAACTGTGTGTCTGCTCAAAGACTCACTACGTCCTGGTAATTGTGTGATCGGGCTCCACCAAGTCTGATGCACTTGGCCTTGTCCACCATGTCCTCGTCACCTCCCAACCAGCGTAGACTAAAGAAGAAGCTGGCAGACCCAGGGGAAGTGGAAACTACCCAAATGTCCGCCGGTCTGATGAAAGGATAAACAAAATGGGACACGGCCACACAATGGAATATTTTGGGGCCATAAAAAGGAATAAAGGGCTGCTATGTGATGGTATGACAAGGACAAACCTTGAAAATATTATGCAAAGTAAAAGAAGTCAATTTCAAAAGGCCACCTATTGTATGAGTACATTTATACAAAATGTCCAGAACAGGCAAACTCAGAAAGTAGATTAGAGGTTGCCAGGGGCTGTGGCAAGCAAGGAATGAGCAGTGATTGCTAACAGGTATGGGGCTTCTTTCTGTGATGATGACAATGTTCTGGAATTAGATAGTGATAATAGCTGCACAACTTGATGAATAGGCCAAAAACTACTAAATCATATAAATTTCATCCACCTTTGTAAAGGGATCTTATGGCATGTGAGTTATATCTAAATAAATCCTGCTCAGCCTCTCACTAGCTGTCTGACCCTGGGGAAGGCATGGCCAGCTAGCTCGGAGCCTCGGTTTCCTCACCAGTAAATAGGGAGGCTCTGTCTCCCAGGGTGGCTGTGAAGACTCAATGAAATGATGCATTTGAAAGTGCTTAGTAAGCTGTTAAATTCAATAAAAAATTTAGTTAATATTTGCATTTTAAAGAGCTATATTGCCAATAAGAACGAAAGCGCTTGTTTCCTATTAAAGGAATTTCCGGTTTCACAGCTGGGGAAGTGTTTTTGGCTCTAGCACCAGGATCTCACTCTGAAATGAAGGGACGGATGGTTCCTAATCTTTGCCTGCTTCAAAATTTGCCATTCCACCACCCCCCCACCACCCATGTTGCTTAAATTGTTTTAGTTCTGATTGCCCTATCCATCAATTGAAGGGCTTCCTTCATTATTCCGCGATCGCCAACGACTGGAGCCGGATATGCACACGGGATGCGCCTAGTCAACTGGGGCCAGGAGCCCCACGGGAGCCACTCAGAGGCCAGGAGAAGAACTGCAGGCTTTTTCCAAAAACCCCATCTGAAATGTTGTTCTAACATCTAACGAATGAAGGAGTCTTACTGCAAAACTGACTTGCTACAAGCTAATTTTCCTTGTCACGCTTTCAAAAGACCCACTCTCGGCTTTAAAATCCCAGCAAGAACCCAGGAATTGTTGCTTTTTGAAATCTCCAGAAGACATGACATCCTGCCCGGGGACCAGTTTATAGGGTACCTCCTCTTCTGTAATCGAAAAGCTCATCAGGGGAGCATTCTTCCTGGAGAATATTGTGTCTGTGCAAACCAACTGCTCCGCTGCTTGTTCCCAATCCGAACTCAGAAAAAGAATCAATTTTTAAAAATCCAAACCAGTACATTGCCAGTCTAATTAATTTAAATCGATTCAATATAAAAACAAGAGTGGGGACATAATTAATAAACCATGCCTGGGTGAGGGACAGTTTTGATCCTGGCCTCTCTGAAAGTCTCCAGGCAAATCGATGACTTCCCGGGGGCCCAGGCTCCCGTCTGTGATGTGGGGCCAGGGTGCTGCAGAGATTAAAAAGGTGATGAATGAAGTCTGGTGGCAAAAAGTTTAAGAACACAGCTTTTTTGGCAAGGAGCTAATAAAAAAATAGGAGCTCCTACTTCATAAAAATATTTTAAAAGACAGGAAAATTTTGGAGGCCAAACACGGCAGGCAGAAGCTGACCAGGTTTCACACTACTGCTCTCACCACCTGGCCTCTCAGGGGTCGACTGGGCGTATTACCGGAGGCAGTGTCCCTGAAGGGAAGGATTATGGGCTCTAGAGTCAAGAAGCATGTGGGTTTAAATTCCAGCTATACTACTTCCTAGCTCCAGGAACTGGGGAAAGCACTGTTATTCACCTCTCTGGGTCTTATTTTCTTCATCTGCGAAGTGGATGCAATAAAAACCACCTTAAAGGCTCAGGAATCACAGCTCAAAGTGCCACAGCTGGGATCTGGACCCTAGACTTCCTGACTCAAAAGCCACTGAACACGTGTCTGGCAACGACATGTTCTCTGCCTAAGAGACAAAATGCCTGCTCCAATGCCGGAGCACGTGGGTGGAAAGGTGAGTGTGGGAATTCTAAGGCCCTCACAGGACAGAAGAAGTACTGGTAGTGTAGTAAGACCCTATTTTACACACAGTGGGAATCAGTCGGGTGACTGGTAGTGAGGACAGCCAGCAAGGTGAGACTCAGCCACATTCCGGCTGTGGGGAGAGGAGGGGCTTTCTGGTGACTGTACAGAGCAGACAGAGCTTACAAGGGCTTGGCCACAGGTCTCAGGAACTCAGACAATTAAGTCCCAGGGGTCAGTGGGATGCAGGCTAAGAGGCAGCCAGTGGCCGCGAGGATGAGGGAGACAAACACACATGCAGAGCAGAAGGCGGCAGGATACTCCTTCTGGGCTTATCGGCACCCAGGTCCCACACGGTAGGAAAGGAGTCTGACCTTCTGAGTAAGGCTGTGCTAATGAGCCCCTGTAAAAGCAGGGGACCCCGATCAGGCTGTGGGGAGAGGAGGGAGTCACCCTTTGCTACCCGTCTCTGTGGTGGTGGCAAAAGTGGAGGCGCTGTCAGGGGTAGGCCCGGGCTGCTTCACAAGTGACAGGGCAGAAGCCACAGGGAGACCGATGGAACAGTCAGAACTGGCCGAAGAGAAAAGGAAGGGCTGTGCCCAGGAGATGTGGGTGAGTTCACTATCCCTGGAAGTGATCAGGCAGAGAGGCTGGCCCATCCCTTACAGGGTTATCATAGAGGGAGTCCAGCCTCAGGTGGGTGTCTGGGCTGCCTCACTGGTCGGGCCCCTTCCCATCCGAAAGTCTCTGAGTCTGTGGACCGTGAGTGATGGCAGGGAGGGATTTAGGGTGGTGTTCTCTAAGAAAAGCAGCTCTGGGGCCGAGGGCAGCGCTGATGCTGAGGAAAGGAAGGAGTACTGTGTGCGGATTCAGGCAAGACAGCAGCACGAGAAGCAAGTGCTCAGGGGACAACCCTCAGGGCAAGGTATCCAGAGACAGTGGGGCCCTGGAGGGCAGCTGATGCCCTCTGGAAGTGCGACCAGGACTCTGGGACAAGATGAAGACCAAGGCACCAAATTAGCCTCAGCGAGAAAGCTAAGGCTGTGTGTGTGAACTGGACCAAGTTGTGTCAGGAAAGGATCAAACACACTGAAGACGGAAAGGTCATCACAGCCCTCAGTAAGCAGCAAGGGAGAGCTTTCCAGCAGGAGGGACCGCAAACGGCCCCCTGGCAGACGGCAGACGACTAATCCAGCCTACACTTTCTTCACATTTCTCTCTTCGAAAGCATTCAAATATGGACAATTTGAGAAACTAAGTCTGAGCTGTTTGGGAGAAGTGGAAGAGGAAATAAAATAGAGAAAGAAACCACGTCTGACAGAACCACTTGGCTTTCATTCCGCGGAGCCTGTACTGGACAAGGAAATTTAGGAGCTGCCGAATCTCATGGAGAAGCCACCAGCCGTGACTTTGAGAAACTGTGGAAACAAGGTGAAAAATTTCTGAGTTCTGGTAGAGGGCAAATGTTTTCTGAGAGAAAGGAGAATGACGCTGAAAAGTCTAGTCTGGTGAGCTTCGTGGCAACACCTGAAAAGGTGACAAAATCAACTCTCAGTAGCCAGCCGACAGGCAGGTGCAGCAGTGCTCAGTGACAGGCCCACACCCTGCCTTCCGTCCGCCCTGCTGTACCAATGCCAACAGGGGGAACTACCCCTTTTATGTCTTCCTGTGCTAACAGGTAACGGGCAACATAAAAGACGAATGGGGAATAATGAAATACAAGAGGAGTTCACGCTACAAACAGCTTCTCAGCTTGGGGTCTACTCTCCAGAAAGTAAATGAATGCTGTGAAGATGACTTTTCAAGAGGCAAAGAGGGAAGGTCACCGCCAGGACCCCAAGCTGGGTATTAGAGCGTATCAGCAGGCTCCTGGTTGGATAAGCCACGGAGTTTTTTTTCCTAAACAAATTCTTTACAGAAGCTCTACATCTATAAGAGGGGAGAAGCGGTCGCCTATGGTTGGAGGGTGTGGCCGGGTGGGGGATGAACTGGGGGTGGGAAGGTGGGCATTCCATCCACCAGCCTCCCCACTGAGAAAACCCTGGTCTCCTCAGAACTGTCAGAAAAATCACTGGGCTGGATAAAGGGACGGAGGAGAAGCGTATTGAATGTGACACTGATTACAAACTAGGCAGATTCCATAAAACAAAAGGAGGCAAGAATGAATTCTCATAAACAATCTTAAACAGTGCCAAAAAGAATTTACTAGACCGAAGTGTTCATTCAAAATGGCCAGCGCAGGCGGAGGTGAGGGCGGAGGCGAGGGTGGGGTGCAGGGCGGGCGATGGGCGGGCTCTCTCCTTTTACTCCCCCCAGCCGTGAGACACACACGCAGACTAGGGAACACAAACCCGAGACAAACAGTGCAGCTCAGGTTTACCCAAGCAGTTCACAGAAAAGAGAGAAATCTAGGTTCTAGCTGAAAACCTGTAGACTGCATACGGTTTGGATTCTGATTTGAATAGACTACATAAGTGCCTCAAACAAACAAACAATGACTTTGCCTCAGTTTATAACTTAAAAAGAAAAGAGATTCTGGAGTTTGGAAAAAAATATTTAAGGGGCTCTTTTAGCTATGGTGTAGTTTTTTTTGTTTGTTTTGGTTGTTGTGACTTTTTAGTGTGATAAAATACATATGACATAAAATGTGCCTTTTAAATCGTTTTTAAGTGTCCAATTCAGCAGCATTAATTACACGCACAATGTTGTGCAACCATCACTATTGTCTATTTCTGAAACCCTTGGTCATTCCAAACAGAAAATCTGCACCCATTAGACAATAACTCCCCCTACCCCTTCTTTCCAACCCCTGGTACCCTGTAATCTACTTTCTGTCTCTATGAATTTGCCTATTCTAGATAGTCCATTTAAGCGGAATCACATGATACATGTTCTTTTGTGTCCGGCTTCTCTCACTGAGCATAATGTTTTCAGGGTTCATCCATTTTGTAGCAGATGTCAGAAATTCATTCCTTTTTATGGGGAGATAATGTTCCACGTATGCGTATACCACTTTGGCTTGTCTGTTGATCTGTTGATGGGCACTTGGGTTGTTTCCACCTTTCGCCTGTTATGAACATGTGGTGTGCTTTTATAGCCATGAGACGAAGAAAGCAGGACTGCCCACGGGGGAGAGGGCAGGCTAGGGGATGAGGGGCTTTGGGGAGAGGCTTGACAATGAAAGATAGGACCAAAAGGCAGGAGGTGACTGAACAAGGAGCCTTGAGGAAGAGCCAGGTGGAGCGGCAGGGAACCAGGATTAACCCCTACGATGCAAGAGAGCCACCAGCTTCGAACATAACTTCATTTGCCAAGAGGTGGCGGCCCACCCACCCCTCTCCGGGGGCCACGTCCACGCCTGCTCAGGGGAAGGGCTGCATCACACCCGACCATCATTCCCAAGGCGTTTGGTTCTGACAATCAGTCCACCGAGACCATGACCATCAGGTAATTAAACGGTTAAAAACCTAATGGAGGACCTAATGGAAGGTGGAGAGATACAGGGGGCTTTGGAGGTGACAAAGGTCCAATCCCGCTGGAGGCAGAACGTGGTGCCCGCTGCAGAGTGTGTGAGGAGCGATGGCAGGGCCTGGCCCATCCCACCCCCCACCCCAGGGGCTGGGCTCCGAGCAAGTGTCAGGGAGGGGCAGGGACATGGTCACAGCAGAAGCTGGGGAGGCCCTTTACCTGGCTGCAGGCAGAACGTTTTCTGGGGCCAGGCGGCCCCTGTCAGGGAATTCTGAAAGCCCTGGGGAAGGGAATGAGGGGAAGGCTCCGCAGATGAGGCAAATGGGAACCCAAGTACTTTCTACAGTAGACCAGAACAGCCTGTGGCCAGGTCCCCCCACAGGACACAGCTGGCTGGGGACACAGCTTGGCCAAGAGAAGGTGTCAGAGAAAAATACAGGACAGGGTTTCATGTCAACATTCCTAGCTGCGTGGCCCTGGCTGAAACACGGAACCACTCTGGGCCTCTCTCCTCATCTACATGATGGCAGCTCAAAGCCATGATGTCCACAGCCCTCTCCAGGGCCAAGTCCAGGGCGTGTGGGAGCACTGAAGAGGGCGTCGAGAGGTGCCTTCCACACGCATTCTTTCAGCAAACGTCATTGACCACTGCTTCGTGCCAGGCATTGAGCTAGGCGCCCTTCCTCCATCCCACCCGATACCAAGGGAGGGACACCATCTTCTTGCTGCAACAACCTGCAAAGGCTAATCACAGAGTCCTTCCCAATGCGGCTCCCCTGTCTGGCTGCCCCTGCGGTCTAGCCTGCTGCCAGCGCCAGTCGAGAGTTGTGACCCAGCTTCACGCACCCGGATCCCAAGCTGTTAGGCTGCTGGGAGGGCCCTTATCCGTGGGCTGGGAAGAGAAGACAGGGACGAGGAAGGAGGTGGGGCTCAGGTGTCAGCCAGACTCACCTTCACGCAGGAGTAGATCATAGACACAAATACCACCAAGGTCAGCAGCACGAAGCAGGTCAGGTAGAAGCTCAACATGAACACGGAGCTGGAAGAAGAGAGGAGGCGGGGAATTCTGGGTGGGGACAGTGGAAAGATGATGGGGATGGGAGTGAAGTGACATTCAGGTAGCGGGGTGACAGCTTTTCCCGGGCTGACCCTGCAAGCAGGCTGCAAGTGTCTGTCTGCACGGTTCTTGAGGGCTGGGGCTCTGAGAGCCCCGGAAGGAAGCGGGAGTTGCTCCATTTCCCCCGCTCCCACTGCCCGGGGTTTCCCAGCTTCTGACTCGCTCAGGAGGGCTCGCACAGCCTTGCGCATTGGTTCAGGACTGTCCTCCATGACAGCCTGGTCCCTGCCCTTCCCACCTTCCTGCGTCTTCCTGGGGGAGCAGCAGCCCACAGGGCAACAGATGGAGAACCAGAGGAAACATGGCCAACATCTTGCTTAACTCTTAGCTATCCATCAACTCTCCTCATTTAGTTTGGAAGGACCCATTTAAAAAGTCACTTGCCTACTCCAAGTAGCCACGCACGCCTTGCTTGGTAAGTTACTACGAAGACTGAAAACTCGTTTGATAAACAGCCATCATTTATAGAAATGCGTTTGCCAGCAGCTCAGCCAGTCACTCTGAGAAACAGCAGTCATGCGTCCCTTCCGAGCGCAGAGTCCCTAACCCCGTCTCCTCCCCACTGCCAGGCACCACAAGTCCTGCTCAGTTTTTGCTCTCCTAGTCCCAGCCAGTTCAAAAAAACAAAAACAAAAACAAACCCAGGGATCTCCCACTGCCCCTCCCTTCAGAGGCAGAGCACAGGTGGTCCAAACGTCCATCGTGGGCCAGAATCCTCGGACAACAGGGCTGCCAGGGCCTTTCCATCCGCAACCTTGCGCTGGCCCTCCTCGGGGAGAGGCTGGCTCGGGCACAGCACACCCACCCTACCACAGGGGGCCCCAGAAATTCCTCCTCTTTTACACAGGGGTGTGGCCTGGAGATGCCAGGTGCTCTTAGCAGGTTAAAGGCAAGTGAAGGACTTGAGAAGGCAGGGCACGCCTCTAGGGAAGCGTTCAAACAGGGTCTTTGTTCCAGGCTCCGTCCCAAGCCAGCACTTAGCCGCCTTAGGTGAATAGAACAAGGGGAGAGGACTCTGCTTCAGAGACCTTTAAAAAAAGAAAGGCCTTTAAAGTAGCTTTTAAGCTCCCATAGAGAGAGGATGGCTAGAGACTGACCGGCGTTAGTGCCTTAGGCCTGAGGAGGGAGTGAAGTAGCTGGAGGCAGTGGGATAACCCAGCCCCCGAGCCGTGCTGCAGAAAAAGAAGAGGGGCAAGGGGGTGGGATTATGCATCCAAACTAAGGGCACTTTTATTGGCAATGGGACAGAAAGTTTAGGTTCCTTACTTATACCTGTGGCCCCACTTCAATTCAGAAAAAGTGGGGTCCTATGTCCGTAAGAACCCCTAATCCCACCAGCTCTGCATGCCTCTGTGCAGCGGCAATGGGCACTAGCTGCTCAACCGGGGCGCACCGGCTGCCGGTGTCTGGTATCCTGCCAGGGTCACAGCAGACAAAAGGCAAGAGCCATCTCTTCAACAATAAGTGCCATTAAACACAGAAGGTGTTGAGTAATAAGACATGTCAACGTCATATACCTCCTGACATGATGCACTGAAAGGACACATCGCTTCTGTGGGATTCTTGTCAAAAAGCATAACCCCAATCTAATCATGAGAAAACATCAGACCAACTCAAATGGAGACACGGTCTGCACATTAACTGGCCAGTACTCACCAGAAGTGCCAAGGCCACGAAAGACAAGTAAAGGCTCACAGGGGATCACAGACTGGTGGGGAGGAAGGAGCTACAGCAGCTAGATGCAATGTGGGGGTCCTGCACTGGCTCTTGGGCCACAAAAAGGCCATTCAGGGGAACACTGGCGAAATGAGAGCACGGTCTATAGATTAGCTAAGAGGTTCATTCCAGTGTTAACTTCCTGGGTTCGACTATTCTACTTGGGTTATGTAACTGGTCATCATTAGGGAAACTGGATGAAGGATATAAAGAAACTCTGTAATACTTTTGTGACTTTTCTGTAAATCTACAATTATTTCAAAATGAAAAACAGAAGGTATTGGGTGAGGAGACTCTTCTAGATTAAGTTAGACTTCTGAGACATAACTAAATGCAACCAGTGGGTCCTGAGAAGATCCTGGCTATGAAAACACTGAGAGTGGGAGATATTTTGGAAATCTGAGCATGGACTTGGTAGTAGATGACTGTAGATGGTGTATAAGGCAAGGTGGTGAAGAAGGAAAACCCGCCTTTAAAAGAGTGTATGTTGAGGTTTTTAGGGACAAAATGTCCTTGTGTCTAAAATTTGCTTTAAAAAAAAACAGAAAGAAAAGCAAAATATTAACAATTGTTAAATCTAGGGGATGGATATTAATTATATCAATTACTTTTCTGTATGTTGAAATATTGCACAATAAAAAGTTAAAAGATGTCTCATATACATATATGCATGCACATATATATCTATATGTACACACACGTACACATGCACAGCTGTTACCTTTCTTGCCTAGGTGTGACCCTACTGTGAATGACAAGCAAACACATCATTTGCAAAAGCCGCTGCCCACTCAGAGTGGTCCCCAAGGAAGCCACAGGCGTCTCTCAGAGGAACAGCTAGCCCTCAAAGGAGTTCAGGAGCATCTCTTTGAGAAAGCCTTCAGAACCCAAAATCCATTCCTCAAAATGTCCACAGTAGCAAAAAACCTCTATCTTTTGAAGAAGTATTGATTTTTTTTTTTGCAAGAACCAAAGGTCACGCAGAAATGAGCCTTGTAAAGACTTTGGGTGACTCGATAGGCACCAGTGGTGTGGATTCACAGGGGATGATGAGCTGACAGAGTGGCGAGGAGCTTCCCATGCGGCCGGGCCGTGCCCAGAGAAAAGTTTCCACCCTGGAACGAGCCCACGGCCTCCCTGTCACAGAGGAGTCAGACTCTCGGCTTCCAGGTCCCACTGAGGACAAGTTTGGAAACTTCTCTCCCTGTCAAACAAGTTCCACCCGGATTCCTGCCTCTGCTCTGTTTCATGACCTCCCCTCACATCCCTGCCGTGCATGTAGCCAGAGAGGGGGCCCAGGCGTATGGTACTTACTGGGGCACGATGGTGATCTGGACAAAGCAGATGAAGAGGAAGACGAGTGAGGCACACGCCACGTAGGCCCCGAATCGGTCATCCACCTGCTTGGAGTACTGAGAGGACACGGGCAGAGTGAGGGGGCAAAGGCACAGGCCAGGTCCTCGCCAGCCCCTCCCGTCCCAGACACACCTGGGGCAGCCTGCTCCCAGGACCTGGGAGGCCCCAGAACCAGCGCTAGCCTGAGGCCTTGAGAAGCCGCTCCAAATCGCCATAAGGTGATGCTTGTGGGGAGGGGAGTTGAATTGGGCCAAACCAGAAAGTTTCTGCAGACCCAGCCACTGTGAGAGGGGTTCATAAGGGTCATGGCTAAGTCACTGAGCACCATCTATGTGCATCACCGTGCAGCCCGCCAGCACACCAGGAGGTGGGCACAGGACCACTGCTGTTTCTACTTCAGAGACAACTAGGCTGGGGCTCAGAGAGGTCACAAGGCTCGTCCAAAATCACACCGCTCATCTCCAAGGTCCTGACTCCCAGCCCCAGCTCCCCCCACAACACCAATCAGCCGCCGAGCAGAGGCTAGGCTGCATGGAGTCACCCGGAGAAGGTGGTCCAGGTCGGCTCCGTACCTGCTGTTGAACAGGTAAGTTCCCTTCCATGACTTTCCCTCCCGGTTAGGTTTGCTTCCCTTGAGGATAATGTGGGTTCACTGAGCCCATTTTAACCGAACACCAGAGAGACCCTGTGACGTGGAACAAAGACCCTAAACCCGGGGGACCAGTTCTGGCTCTGTCACTACTTCACAGGGTGGCCCGGGGTTCATCTGCTAGAGCAGCCACTCTGAGTCTTAGCTCCCGCAATCCCAATGAAAGGAGACAGGACAAAGAGGTTTTGACTGCCCCTCCCAATTTGAATCCTTTGAGGTTCGCTGAAGCTAGGTGGTCCCCTGCTAATGATAACAATAATAACACAACAAAAACAATACAAACAGCAACTAACATTTATTGGACACATACTATGTGGCAGATACTGTTTTCTGTGTTTTACATATATGGCCTTGTTTAATCCTCACTATGACCCTTTGAAGTAGGTGTGCTAAATATCTCCATTTTCCAGTTAAGGAAACTGAGGCACAAGGAGGTTACGGTTTATCCCTTCCAGACAAGATCTCCCTAAAATCTCCACCTCCCGGCCAGTGCAGCTTCAGAGCTGGGGAAACTGAGGTGACAGGAGGGACTCTTCCAACAGTAACAGGGACAGGAAGATGGGGATGGGAAGGCGCTGCCTGTTGCCTCGTCTCCTTCCCGCTGGCCCCGGTTCTGCCCGGAGCCTCCTTCCCACCCAGGGTGCTGTACCTTCTTCTCTAAGTCAGGCTCCCTGAAGGTCAGGAGGAACTTGCGAACATGCTCAGACCGCAGCCTGTCAATGCTCCTGGCATCAATGGCACGGCCCAGAAATTCATCCACTTCATCCTCGGGGTTTGCACTTTCCTGGGCGTTCCTGGGAGCGAGAGGTGCAGATATCAGACAGGCTGACCACCAAGGGGCGCCTATACAGGTGGCTCTACCCATGCACAGCCACCCATGAGAGAGGGTAGCACCAGACCAAGGTCAGCCCTAATAAGGGGTGGGGAGGCTGCGATTGAGACCAGGACGGCCAGAAGCCCAAGGATCCCCTCATTAGCAACTGCACACGTAGGCAGATAACTGCCTAAGTCTCAGACCCGCTAGCTGGAGGGCCTCACTGACAACAGGCTTTTCCGACTCTACTGATATATTAGTACATCATCATAATAGTATGAGTTATTATGGAAGGTTTCACTGTTTTCTCCCCACAGGTAACAGTCTCTGCTCTATTCTCCGGCTGTACCATCATCCAGAAACAAAGGTTGAGGTCGGGAGGGGGGACTTCAGCCACAGGGGCTGTGAGCCACCTGGTCGCTTTCACCTGGCTCAGGCTCCGTGGGAAGCAGGCTTTATGAGCTTTAGGTGTTGAACTAAAAACCCTGTTTCTTAGGGCGAAGCCCAGTCCTTGAATGGAATTTCTGACAGTCTCTGAGAACTGGGAAGTGGAGGAAAAGGAGGGCATTCCCTCAGGGCACCGGGATGTGGCAGGCGCTGCATGTGACCACTGTGCAAGGTCTGCACTTTTCTGAGTTGCTTGCACGTGTGCATGCGCATGCACGTATGCCTGTGCAGAGTGTATGTGTACATAGTTGTGTGTGTGCACACGTGTATGCATGGAGTGGAGATTATGTATGGGCAATGCCGGGGCCCAGCTTCTCTGCTGGGTGGCCCAGGCTCCTGCGCGGCTCATCGCTCAGCTGCCATGGGCTCTGGACACTCTCAGTCAAGACAGTTTGTGGGCTCCTTCCTCATGGAGTGTGGGGGAAACAAAGCTACGGGGCAGATCTGAAGATACCGCCAGGCCAAGGAGCAGGAATAACGAAGGGCGCGTTACTCACTTGTCCTTGGGGTCTTCGAAGCCCTGTAAGAGACAGAGAAAGGAGAGGAGTATGAGAACAGAGAGGGCAGGACATGGAGGCTTCCAAAGTTGGGGCTATGGGAAGGGAGCAGCTCATTTCTCTCTATAGTTCACCAAGGAACTTGGACATAAGGGAGCATTGTCACTCAACAGTCCTTCCTTCCCTCCTTCACTCACTCCTTTCCTTCCTTCCTTCCTTCGTCCCTTCCTTCCTTCCTTTCTTTCTTACTCCCTACCCCCCGCCCCCGCCTCCCTTCCATCTTTCATTCTTTCCTTCAGTGAATACACCTGGGTTCTTCCTATTGGGCAGGCTCTATGCTAGATGCTGGGGGTGCACTGTGCTTTCATTGCATCCATTGGCAAAACCCACGTGTCTAAGCTCTTCCTGTCCCCACACCCAATTCCTTGTCATTTTCCCCAAACCTCCCCACCCCTCTCCTTCTGGACCCTGGGCTTGAAGGGTCCTCTCCCAATTCTGCCACTTGCTCATAAGAGAAACCTCTACGC
>PVJD01016467.1:0-20893 GCA_004026545.1 Mormoops blainvillei
ACTTTATCTGTCCTTCCATTCTAAATGATAGCTTTGCCAGATAAGAGCATTCTTGGATGTAGGTCCTTACCTTTCATGACTTTGAATACTTCTTTCCAGGCCCTTCTTGCCTGTAAGGTTTCTCTGGAGAAATCAGCTAACAGTCTTATGGGAACTCCTTTGTAGGTCACTGTCTCCTTTTCTCTTGCTGCTTTGAAGATTCTCCCCTTTTCTTTAATCTTGGGTAATGTAATGATGATATGCCTTTGTGTGTGCTTCCTTGGATCCAACTTCTTTGGGGCTCTCTGAGATTCCTGGACTTCCTAGAAGTCTATTTCCTTTGCCAGATTGGGGAAGTTCTCTATTATTTTGTCAAACAAGTTTTCAATTTCTTTCTCTTCCTCTTCTCCCTCTGGCACCCCTATGATTTGGATGTTGGAGCATTTAAATTTGACCCAGAGGTTCCGAAGCTTCTCCTCATTTTTTTGAATTATTGTTTCCTCATTCTGTTCTGGTTGAATGTTTATTTCTTCTTTCTGATCCAAATTGTTGATTTGAGTCCTGGTTTCCATTCCCTGTATATTTTTCTTTATTTTACTTTGCATAGCCTTCACTTTTTCCTTCCTTTTGCAACCATACTCCACCAATTCTGTGAGCATCTAGATTACCAGTGTTTTGAACTCCGCATCTGTTAGGTTGACTATCTCTTCATTGCTTAGTTCTATTTTTGGAGCTTTGACCTGTTCTTTCCTTTGGGCCATTTTTTTTTTGTCTTGGCGTGCCTATTACGTTTGAGGGGTGGAGCCTAAGGTATTCGCCAGGGTTGGGCAACCCATGTCATTGTCTTGTGGTGCTGTATGTCAGGGAGGGGTCAGAGAGGGAACAATTCCGCATGCTTGACTCTTGGCCGGCTCTCAGTCACTTCCCCTGTTACTGGTGCTTCCCCTTCCGGTGCTGATTCCCAGGTGGGTGGGTTTGTATACGTTCTAGGACCCTGTGGGTCCCTGTAACATACTCTCCTGTGAGACTGGCAGTTTCTCCCACAGCTGCAACCCCCACAGGTTTTTACTGGTAGAGTTTTTGAGGCTTTCTTTTACAGCACTGGAACCCTGGGTTGCACAGTCTCTCTCACTCCCCACTTGTTCCTCCCAGTTTATCCACATGCAAATGTGGGACCACCTGGTCTGCCAGCCACTGTCTTGCCCGCAACAGTCCGCCAGCTGCAGCCTTGCCGTGCATCCCCTCGGTCTGGCTGCCTGTCTCCACCCCTCCTACCAGTCTGGATGAATGTTTCTTCTTTAAATCCTTGGTTGTTGGACTTCTATATAGTTCAATTTTCTGGCAGTTCTGGGTTTTTTTTTTCCTTTTTAAATTTGCTGTTGTCCTTCTTTTGGTTGCGCAAGGAGACAAACTGTATCTATCTACACCGCCATCTTGGCCGGAAATCACAAACAATTCTTATACCAAAACATGATCCATAAAATTTAGACAATTTAGACTTAATCAAATTTAAAATTTTTAGTTCTACAAAAGACATTGTTAAGAGATGAAAAAGAAAAGCTACACCTTAGGAGAAACTATGTCCAACAAATTTATCTGATAAAACACTTATATCCAGATACACTAAAAAGAACAAAAAAACTCTCAAAACTCACAGTAAGAAAACAAGTAACCCCCCTGACTGGCATGGTTCGGTTGTTTCAGTGTCGTACCTCAACGCGAAAGGTCACTGGTTCACTTCCCAGTCAGGGCACCGGTCGGGGTAGTGAGACCCATTCGGGGCACATGCAAGAGGCTCCCAATCGTTGCTTCTCTCACACATCAATGTTTCTCTCCCTCCCTTCCACCTTTCTAAATATAAATAAATAAAATCTCTTAAAAAAACAAAACGAATAATTTTAAAAACAGGCAACGGTTTGAACAGACACTTCACCAAAGATATATAAATGGCAATAAGTATGTGAAAAGGTGCTTAATATTGTTAAGCATTAGGGATATATAAATAGAAACCACAATGAGATAGCACTACACACTTATTAAAATGGCTAGAATAAAAACTCTGGGACTTCTGGTCATGTAGGAGACATACGTAAACATGGCTCACCTCCTCACACAACCACATCAAAATTACAACTAAACTACAGAAAAACCATCACTCAGAACTGTCAGAAATTGAGTTGAATGGAAGTCCAACAACTACAGAACTAAAGAAACCACATCTATGCAGACTGGTAGAAAACACAGAGATGCAGAAACACGGAACAGGCTGGTCCTACACCCATGTGTAGTGAATAAAAATTCGGAATGGATATTTCAGTAGCGAGGGGTCCCGGCCCCACACCAGGTCAACCAGCCCAGGGTTCCAGTGCCAGGAAGAAAACCACCTATAACTTCTGGCTGTAAAAACCAGCAGGTTTTAAGTCAGTGAAAGAAACTAATGGAGTCCCAAACAGTTCCCCTTAAGATCAAACACACAGACTTACTCAGAGTCACTCCCTCTGAGCTCCAGCATTGAGATAGCATCTTCAAAGGCATCAGTGGCATACAGGGAGCAACTGAAGTCTCTGGCATCAAGGCAAGAGCTGGGGGACAGTTTTCTCCCAGAAAGGACAGCAAGCAGAGGTCATGTTCCTTTTCTGAGCCCTCTCTACACAGTTTGCTCAGCTCCAGTAATCCCTGCGGCTCTACCCCACCCAATTTACAGCCCACCCAAACTGTTAACAGTGACTTTTCCATATGAATAGCTGGTCTGCGCTCAGGTTTAACTTCTTCCTAAATCCTTTTAAATAAGCAACAACCAGCCTCCATAAGCCTCAGCCAGCCTATCTCTGGCTACACAGTCCCAGGCCCGGCACTAGCAGCAGTCAGCTTTGGATCACGGTTTGGCTTCATGTGTGAACCTCCAAGCCCAACACAAGTAGCAGACACCTGTAGGTTGCTCTGTAGCTCATGCTGGGTGTCCCTGGGGTGGAGCACAGTGAGTAGCTGACACTGGCCTGCACCATATGGGAAACCCCAGAGCCTGTGTACCCAGTGGACAGCTGCCGACCACATCGGAACACCAACATCCTGCCCCTGCACAGATGATGCTCCACAGAGGGCAGAGGCTGGTGGTCAGTGGTCACAGCCAGTCCTTGCAGCTAACTGGCCTAGGTAAATCCCTCCCATTGACTGTCCAACAGCAATCAAGCCTCAACTAGAAGAGGAGGGTGTACTCAGCCCACAGGGAGGGTGCACCTCAAGTACCCAGCTTGGGTGACCTGGAAGGCTGTGCCAATGGACACTATAAGACACTACATTAGGCCACACTACTAAGACAGGGAGTCATAGCAGCTCTTACCTAATACATAGAAACACACACTGGGAGACTGCTAAAATGAGGAAACAAAGGAACATGGCCCAAATGAAAGAAGAGATCAAAACTCCAGAAAAAGAACTAAGCACAATGGAGATGAGCAATCTATCAGATACTCAATTCAAAACACTAGTTATAAGGATGCTCAAGGAACTTAGTATCACAACAGCATAAAAAAGACCTAGGCAGAAATGAAGGATACTAATGGAAATAAAGGTCAATTTACAGAGAATCGACAGTAGAATGGAAGAAGCTGACAATCAAAGCAATGATATTGAACAAGAAGAAGCAAAAAACAACGAATCAGAACAAGAAGAAAAAAGAATCCAAAAAAACAAGGATAGTGTAAGGAGCCTCTGGGACAACTTCGAGTTTACCAACATTTGCATCATAGGGGTGCCAGAAGGAGAAGAGAAAGAGCAAGAGATTGGAACTCTATTGGAAAAAATAATGAAAGCCCTAATTTGGTGAAGGAAATAGACATGCAAGTCCAGGAAGCACAGAGAATTCCAAACAAGATGGATGCAAACAGGCCTACACTAAGATTCATCATAATTAAAATGCCTAAAGTTAAAGGTAAAGAGAGAATCTTAAAAGCAGCAAGAGAAAAGCAATTAGTTACCTACAGGGGAGTTCCCATAAGGCTATCAGCTGATTTCTCAAAAGAAACTTTGCAGGCTAGAAGGAATTGGCAAGAAATATTCCAAGTCATGAAAAACAGGGAGCTCCAGCCAAGACTGCTCTACCCAGCAAAGCTATCATTAGAATCAAAGGGCAGATAAAGAGCTTCCCAGACAAGAAAAAGATAAAGTAGTTCATTATCACCAAACCATTTCTATATGAAATGTTAAAGGGACTTATTTAAGAAAAAGAAGATCAAAACTATGAACAATAAAATGGCAATAAACGCATACCTGTAAACAACTGAATCTAAAAAACAAACTAAGCAAACAAGAAGAATAGAGACAGAATCATGAATATGGAGAGCATTTTGATGGTTGCCAGACAGGAGAGGTGTTTGGGGGAATGGGTGAAGAGGTGAGGAGATTAGGAGTACAAATATGTAGTCACAGAATGCCAACGGGGATGTAAAGTACAGTACAGGAAATGGAGTAGCCAAAGAACTTATACGAATGACCCATGGACATGAACAAAAGGATGGAGATTGCCTGAGGGAGTGAGGGGGTGCTGGGTACAGAGGCAAAAGGGGAAAAACTGGGACAACTGCAATAATATAATCAATAAAATGTAATTTAAAAGGAAAAAATCTGAATGCTCAATGTCACTAATCATCAGGAAAATGCAAATCAAAACCACAATGAGATATTACCTCACATCTGTCAGATGGGTATTACACACACACACACACACACACACACACACACACCCCACTGTGTTAAAGTGAGGACATGAAGAAATTTGGAACCCTTGCACACCTGCTGGGAATTCAAAAGGGTACAGCTGTTATGGAAAACAGTTTGGAGGTTCCTCAAATATTTAAAAATAGAACTACCATATGATTTAACAATCCTATTTCTGTGTATATAGCCAAAGAAATTAGAATCAAGATCTCAAAGAGATATTAGCACTCCCATGTTCATCACAGCACTATTCACAATAGCTGATTGTAAACAACCTAAAAGTCCATCAGCAGATGAACTGATTTTAAAAATGTGGTCACACACAGAATGAATACTATTCAACTTTTAAAAAGAAGGAAATGTTGACACAGGCTACAACATGGATGAACTTTGGCAACATTATGCTAAGTGTAATAAGCCAGTCACAGAAAGAGAAATACTACATGATTCTGCTTATATGTGTTTTCTAAAATAGTCAAATTCATAGAATCCAAATGGAATGGTGGTTGCCAGGGGCTGTGGGGGAGGGCAAAATGGGAGGTTACTGTAAGCAATGGGCATAAAGTTTCAGTTCAGTAAAAGGAATAAACTCTAGACATCCACTCTACAATCCTGTACCTATAATCAACAATAATGTTATTGCACATCTAAAATTTTGCTAAGGGTAGATCTCATATTAAGTGTTCTTACCACAATAAATCAGACTTTAAAAAAAAACTGACAATATCAAGTGCAAATGAGTATATAGAGCCACTGAGCTCTCATACATTGCTGCTGGCCATGTAAAATGGTACAACCACTCCAAAAAATTTTTGGCAGTTTCTTATAAAGGTAAACAGACACTTACTGGTTTGGCCAAAAAATTCATTTGGTTTTTCCCAGAAGATGGCTCTAGGAGTGCTTAGTTGTTTTTAACTTCATTTGAAACAATTTTGTTAGATATACTGTGACAGCTGTGCTATCAGTGAGCATTTAGAAAAAAACATCAAAATTGGTGAATTTTTGTGTAGTCATTTTATTATTGAAGATGGAAGAAAATATGCAACATTTCTGGCATATTATGCTTTATTATTTCAAGAAAGGTAAAAACACAACTGAAATGCAAAAAAAGATTTGTGCAGTGTATGGAGAAGGTGCTGTGACTGATCAAATGTGTCAAAAGTGGTTTGTGAAGTTTTGTGCTAGCGATTTCTCACTGGATGATGCTCCATGGTTGGGTAGACCAGTTGAGGTTGTCAAATCAAGACATTAATTGAGAATTGTCAACATTATACCACACGGGAGATAGCCGACTTACTCAAAATAACCAAACCAATAAAGTTATTGGTGAAAATGAAAAATGTATCATTTATTTCACCAAAAAACCATATAGACTTTTTGGCCAGCCCAATGTATTACCCAGCAATCTCACTCTTAGACATATGTTTGAGATACGAAATTTAGGTTTATACAAAAACCTGTACATGAGTGTTTATAGCAGCACTACTCATAATCACTTGAAACTGGACGCATCTCAAATATCCATCGACAGGTGAATGGATAAACAAACCATTATGTAACCATACAATGGAATATTACTCAGCAATAAAAAAGAACTACTGATAAATATAACAACATGGATTAATTCCCTAAGATATTGTATTGAGTGAGAAAGAAGACAATCTCAAAAAGTTATATGCTGTAGTATGATTCTATTTATATGACATTCTAGAAAAGGCAAAAGCATGGGAATGGAGAACTGATCAGGGGTTTCTAGGAATTAGGAGTTAGGAAGTATCCAACTGCAAAGTGCAGCAGCGCGGAGCTTTTTGAGGTGAAGGAACTGTTCCATATCCTGATTATGGTGGTGGGTACATGAATCACACATGTGCAGGTTAAAATTCATGGAACTGTACTTCAAAATACTTTCAACTGCATTATTTGTAAATTTTAAAAATAATAATAATAAAAAATAACCAAAGCTGTTAAAAATGCTAAAAAGAAAAAATACAGTTGCCATATATGAGCTAGAACTTTACAAGCTTCTCAAATATTAATTCTATTGGACATAATTTTGTAAAAGAAATAGTATCCTATTTGGTTATAGCTCCCTAACAGGAATAAGTTTCTAAATAGGAAAACAGACCCTGTCTGCCCCAGGGGCACTGTGTATTGGCCTAAAGCCACAACTAGACCACAGGGGCTCTGATGCCTAAATTTTGGTCATAATAACATGATACCCTCTTGCCCAAAATGCAGACTAGCACCCATACTTTGAACTCTACAGATCCACACTGGATTTCTGTAATACCCCCAAAAGTCAGCAGTCAGTTGCTACAAATAAGAGTTCTTACTAGCTTTTATGTTAAACTGTGGAAGGAAAAAACAGCCGGAAAGGCCTTGACAGCTCATCATCTATAAACAGAAGCAATCCTATAAGGAGCTGATGGTTCTGGGATGCTGGCTAGAGAAGAGACACTGCCTTCTGGGAATGAATTTTTTTTCTTGGGATTTTGCAACATATTGCACTGAGTAATAAATGCATGCTCTTCGTTAAAAAAAAAAATCCTCTGTGTACTACCCTGGGCGAAGGCAGGGCTCCAGAACACAGCCCGGGCAGGGCAAGTAAGTCACGGTGCCCTGTGTGACTCCAATGCCTCACCACTGGGAACCAGCAAGGCCGCCCGCTGAGGAGTGAGAAGGGAAAGATATGGCAACTCATATAATCTACAGGGGACGAAACAAACCAAAGACTTACTAATGGTCAGGAAGGGGCATGTGGCTAGAAACAAAGCACACAGCCCCCAAGGGTCAGGTTGAGTATAATCTGATTAAAACTAAAGATAGAAAACACTCAAACCTAATAACAAGTCTCTGATAGCCACTCATCACACAAAATGGATTTATTTTCTTTGACCTATAAAGCTTTCGAGCAATTTCTAATACCAAGAGTCTACATTAATATCCCAAAATAAAGGACCTCTTGCCCTGGCCGAACAGTTCAGTTGATTAAAGAATCATCCCGGTATGTCAAGGTTGTGGGTTTGATCCCCAGACAGAGCACATACAAGAATCAACCAATGAATGCATAAATAAGTAGAACAACAAACTGATGTCTCTCTCTCACTCTATCTCTTTCCTTCCATCCCTCCTTTCTTCTCTCTCTCTAAAATCAATAAATAAAAATAAAAATAAAAATAAGGCTTGCCCTTTTGGCACTTATGTCTGAAGTTTCCAGTGTGAGCCAGAAAAAAAAGCCTTGTGAGGTGAATGGAACAGTCACATGATCATTCTACCTTCTTTCTCTTCTACAGTTAATCACGTAATCTGTGCCTTTCTTTTTTTTAAACAATTCACTTTTTTTTAATCCTCACCCGAGGATATTTTATTACTGATTTTAGAGAAAGAGTAAGGGATAGAGAGAAACATCAATGTGAGAGAGAAACATCAATCAGTTGCTTCCTTATGAGCCCCAACTGTGGATCAAACTCACAACCTAGGTATGTGCACTGACCAGGAACTGAACCTGCAAAGTTTTGGTGTACGAGATGACACTTCAACCAACTGAGCCACTCGGCCAGGGTAATCTGTGCCTTTCTTCAGTCTCATACCCACCCTCCTTTTTCCCCTTTTCTGAAGAAAGGAAGAAGAAATATTACAAAAAGAAGGAAAAGTAAAAAAATAAAAATCTATAAATATTACTTACACTAGAACATCTACATTAACAAAACAAATGGCCATCATTCAGTTAAGTGGTCTATGAATCTTCCTCATCCAAGGGTATCTGAAGAATATCTTCCCAAGGGAGCTATTGTTTAACTGTTGTTAACGGCTGCTACTTTGAGCATTCAAACCAGGAAGCAGGTGCCAACTTACAGTGTGATTGCGCAGAGAATCTCCTAATGGGACTACTGTAAGGGTGCTGTGCATCCCTAAATCAGGTGCTAAATTTACTAACATCTTGTACAGGAACTCTGCCTGCTCTGCTGGCTCCACACAAACCATGAGGACTTCTGCTAACTGTCTAAGCACAAACTGTGGCAAATGTTAATGGGTTTGTAAACTCAGTAACTTCAGTGGTGAGAAGGAAAAAACATTAACAAACTAAATGAAAACTTTTATTGCATTAAATTAAATTGCTTTTCTCATTCTGTTATTTTTGTATATATGTGTTCTGATATTCTAATCACCCTTTTTAAAAAAAAATTCAATAATCTCTACTGACTACAAAAAGCTGGAACAGAACCCAAGTTCCCTGAGCTCACCCTTTGCTCTGAATTACCACTGTATATTGAAGTTGCTGATTACAGCCCAGTTGTCTTTTATCCCAGCTTGGCCAAGGAACTTTATGCAAGTCAAGTCTGGCATTTTGTGTCCACAACCCAAGATTCAGTACCCTAAAAAAAACCAACATTGGCTGATAAGGCTTAACGGTTTCCCTCTGCTTTCACCTATTAGAATCCTCTCAGTTGTCCCCTTTATTTAATTCAGCCTGCAATTTCAAATACCATGGCTCTCATGAAGCAAATGATCAAAGAAAGCAAGCCATGGAGTTTCAGTAAGGACAAAACAGTCACCCACCAGGTCTACGAAAAGGAGCATAATTCTTGTTTTTTTACTCATTAAACTGAAGGTTAGTGGAGAATATCAAGAAAAGAGATGAGTTAAGTGTCTATAAGTGGACAGAATGAAAGAGTCCAAAATAAGAAAAGGACAGTGTTCATAAAGACCAAGTAATCTTTATCAGTGAGAGGGCAAAGAGAATAAAGAACTTGGAAGATTTAGGTTTTCCTTAAAATAACAACATTAGAAGCTCAAGGGGAAAAAACCCCTGTGCAGAGAAAGGACTGAAAATTAGAAAAAGAAAGCTTGCTAACCAAGATGCTCTGGACTAGACTGCCAACATGTATTACAGAACATACTTCCCAAATTTCTAAATAGAATATTCTCTGTCTCTAAAGTTTAAAATAGCAAAATAATCTTTAACTATTCCTCCTCCCTATTCCCCCTTGTAAAGTCATTCACCAAGTCCTACTGAGTCTTCCTATAAACTATTTATACATTAGAAAACTGTTACTTACACACACACACCCATGAAACACACATATACAAAATTGTATTATTTTCCTTCCTTCCCATCTTTATTATTATTATCCTAGTTCAAGCCTTTGTTACCACACAGCTAGGCCAAATGAAAGAGCCCATTAACTGGACATCCATCCCTTGTACTAGTGTGTGCTATTATACACCGCTGCCCAATCCTCCTAAAACATTATAGCACAGCTCTGACGATATGCCATTTTGTAGTCCCTCAGAAATCGTCTATGTTCTCCACCATCTCTAAGGATAAATGCAACATCTAAAAATACTTAACACTTGGCTAACTCTACCCTATCTATCTTTGCAGGCTTGTCTGGCCACTGGTGGGGGTTCTACTTCAGCCCAACTGCTTTGTTCACTGCTCCCTGAAAACACTGTGTACAATACATTCTCACCTTCGCACTTTGGCTCACACTGTTCTACCCAACCATTCTGTAAAGCCCAGCTCAAATCATACTTCCTCCCCCAATCATATCAGCTTGAAGCTCTCTCCTTTCTAAAAAAATCAATGTATTTATTTTCTATACCACTTATGTGGCAATTAAACCCTTTTCAATTGATATTATGAATCAATATAAAAACTCTACTT
Source organism: Mormoops blainvillei (assembly GCA_004026545.1). NCBI lineage: Eukaryota > Metazoa > Chordata > Mammalia > Chiroptera > Mormoopidae > Mormoops > Mormoops blainvillei. Next base: position 10,364 of record PVJD01016467.1, read on the forward strand.
ATTAAACATTTTCTGTTTATAATTTATTTCACCAAATAAGTAAGTTCCTAAGACAAAAGGTCTGTCTTTTCTGTATCTTTCAATACCTGTCACAATGCCTCACCCTGAGTTGCTACTCACTAAATATTTGTTACTTGGTATGGTCAGGATAGGTGATTTATAGTTTCCCACAGAAAGCAATAATCCTATATATGTATTGAGACTAACAGCTCTCAAGGCCATGTCTTCCTCTCTACTTTTATTTTTCATAGATAATTCTCAAATGGAAACATTAAAAACAAATCTAGTTAGTAGAAAAGGGCTCCTTTGGATCAAAATTTTTACTTTTAATAAGCCAAGAAATTAGAATATATTATTTCACTCAGAAAAATAAAACATAGAGGGATTAACTATGTCTAAAGGAAAAGAGGGTATTAACTGATCTAAAATGATCTCGAATTACAGTTCAAATTCTCAAACTATTTTAACAGTCCTCCTAAAAAGACAACAAAAATAATGGTGTCTGGGGTCAGACACATGAAGGAAAGGATACATGACCCCTGGCCAGTGTGGCTCAATTGGTTGGAGTGTCTTCCTGTAAACCGAAAGGTCGCAGGTTTGATTCCTGCTCAGGTTTGATTATGTCTAGGTTGAGGCCTGGTCCTGGTAAGGGCAGGTCAGGTGTGTGGAAGAGGCAAAAGATTGATGTACCTCTCTCACATCGATGTTTCTCTTTCTCCCTCCCTTTCCCACTCTCTAAAATCAATAAGCATGTCCTCAGGTGAGGATAAAGAACGGGGGGGATACAAGAGAAACGGGTAACAGTGGGTGCCTTTATAGAATGCATACGGGGTGGCTGGGAGACAGTATAAGAAGGTGGAGCTTTTAACCCTCCTATTTTCGAACTCCATTAACTATTAAACAAATAAATGTAAAAGCTATACTTTATCATATACAATGGAAGAGATGCCTTCAACGGTGCCTTTTGAGAAACTGTTTTTGTATTAAATGACTTAAAGTGCTAAAAGTTGGGGGGGTTAAAAACCCTTTGGGAATGTTACTAAAATTTTTACTATAAAGTAAGAAAATATTCTCCAGCTTTTCCGATGCAGAGATCACATAAAGAAACCAATTTGAAGCTAAGTTCTAGCAGGCTTAGGGGTAAATTAACATTTTAAAAACAAAAACACCTTCTTAAAGTTCTGTGCCCAGCTGGGATCACTCTAGTTCAGAAGTACACAGAGATGTGCCCAAAGATGTCTGCGGAGGGGAGAGAATTTCTCCTCTTAAAATCGGAATAGCCCTCCAAATCGCCTTCTGTTTCACTGCAGTAATTCTTCCATTTTCTCTCATTCTCCACTCTGATGACTCCTCACTCTCCCAATAACTTCCTCCTTATCACAACACAAATCTCTGTAAATGCTTTATTTTCTTAAAGACATGTTTCCTAGAAACAAGACATTTTCTCCTCTTTAGTATGTCTTCACCAAAATCTTAGGAAATCCAACTGAGAGTTCTGCAGCAAATTCTAGATACTCTGACCTCTGAGAAAGCTCTACTATTCTCATTTGCAACCTTCTCACTTTTTCTCTGAAATTTAATAATAATTTTGTTTTCATTTAAAAGCATTTTACTAGGCTTCTTATTAAAACAAAAAGGCACTAATGAATGTGCAGTGAGAGTCTTTTGCATTATCCTTAATTGAAAAAGAATTCCTCCTGAAACAAGAAACTAACCATGTAATAAACGAAGCCCTATTTATTCCCAGGGCTGTCACTCAGTAAAATAAAGAAAAAACGTTATTTCACAATGGTTTCCAGTGAACATTAAGCTTTTGGAGGCTCAGCCTTCAATACTATTAAAATAAGGAGAGAACAAGAATAGATGAAAATGAATTGCTTTTTCACTGATGGAGTAGTTATGATCTCTTCCTTCATCAATCATTATCTAAAAAATTCGAAGTAACATTTAATTTTGATTTTTTTCTCCCTTCTTCCCCAAGTTCACTCTGGCGGAAATGCTAATGATCAATTAAATACCCAAAATGTAGAAAAGTGGAGGAAAATAAATGGCATGTGTAATTCAGAGCCTAGATAACCCACCCCGGGGTAAATAGGCACTCGCAGTATTTCTCTAATGTTCTTACTCCCCAGGAACTCAAAAAATTTTACAGAATAAAAACTGCACTAATTAACTGAGCATGAAAGGAGCCTGTTAATATGTCTTTTGAGGGACTTCTGTGCTTTTCATTTCCAGATCCTGGTACGACCCTAATGAATATAATAGTGCATATAAAAGTGCTCCAAAAGTCTCCAGCTAACATTTTCGTCATCCTAACCCAGTAGAGTCTCAGGACCAAGAGGGCTTCGGCCCCACACAAGCCCTCAGGCTTCCAGCTTTTGCTGCTGTTGTCGCATTCTCCTCAGTATGACACATCTCCACGCACCTCAGGAAAGTCTGAACTGTTATCCTCTTTCACCTTTGCTCTTCTAGACCAAGAGCCTCCAAGAACTCTTTCTGCTTCAGCACGCTTATCCCTCCCAGCCCAGATCCGCAGTATACTGTTCTTCCCTCAGTCCTACACCAATTTCAGCCTTGCATAAGCAAAGAAGTCCAGGCTATCGTGGCCATAGCTCCCCTGTGGTCCTGGTTATAACTTACGTCGGTAATGTGGGAGCGTTTATTAGTAACCAAGTGTATATATTTAAGGGCAAGAGAAAGGAAGAAGGCACTGAGACACAGTGACCTTTCAAAAAGTAGCTAGGATAGTTACAAAACAAAAGAAGTATGTTACTTCAGTGCCTCCTATTTTCACCCATATTTCTATTTGCTCATACATCTTCTGTTCATTTTTCCTCACCCTCCCTGCTTCCAACATGTTCTCCTTCAAAAGTACTTTTGCCCTCCCTCTGCCTATCCCAGGATCTTTCACTATGCCAAATCACTAAGATTTGTTTAGCGACCCAGGATAATAATAATTCCTTAAAATAAGGCCAAAATTTTTCACACTACCTCGTTAGATGAACATCAGAATATAACACCACTTAATGAAAAAAAAATCTTTAAGCATGAGTCAATCAGCCTCGGTATCCACCTCCATTCCCCCATCTAATCGTCCCAGAGCCCTGGACAACTCACTTAAGCACGAGAATGCTAACTCATTTTCCTCAGCTATAAAATGGGTGGAATAACAGTTGCCTTACCTAACTCAAACAATCAACTGATAGAAAGATTTTTAAGTTTTTATAAACACACAAACACAGAGTAATAATTAACAAAGGTAGCTAGTCAACCATGAGACTTAAATGTATGAGCCCCATTCAAAAAAAGTAGTTCAAAAGCTATATAATGGGGAAAGTTGGATGGTCCTGAAGACAAAAGCAGCTCCAAACTTGTATAATCACTTACCAAATTAAAATATCCAGCTCAAGGAAGAATAAAGGGGAGCCTTAGCCTTTGGGTCCATTCCACCTTCAGGTCCCAGGCTATAGCCAAAAACAGCCAGTTTCCTGCCAGAGGTTTCCTTTTTGGTAAGGACTCCTATTCTAGAATAGTATGGGAACAAATGAAGAAAGAGTTACTCTGGTAACTGCATCTGCACTGTGGTGGTGGAGAGCAGCATTACAACTGCACAGTTAAACTTCTCTCCATTTAGACTAGTAGTGTCCATCCAGGGCGGGGAACCTGCCATTCCATCCTCCATGCCAGACGGAAGATAAAGCGACCATCTGCTTTTCAGACTGCTGAAATTTAATACAGTACATATACACTATATCAAATACACATATAAATACTCACTAAGCTGCTAAATCCCTAGAGGGGAAGGAGCTAATATATATTGAGCTCTCTGTGTCAGAAACCATAAGGAAACAGCGATTTCACTTAATCCTCACAAACACCCTGCAACATAGGTATTAGTATTCCTACTTTTATAGATGAGAACACTGAAGCTCAGATAGATTAAACAGCTTGCCCAAGGTCACAAAGCTAATAAGGAGCAGAGTCAAGACTTGAACTTGGTTTTGCTTAACTCCAAAGCCCATACTGCTTCTGGCATTTTCTTAATAGTATAAGAGTGGTAAACTTCTTGGGTCTTCATTTCACCTTAATTCCTGACATAGTACTTAACTGCATGCCCTGGTTGTATCTTTATAACTTCGCAAAGGGACAGAAAAAAATTTTCCAGAAGACTTGTTCTTTGTGTTTTCTTTTCCTGTATTTATGTCCTATTTCTGCACAAACTAGTCTTTTTTAGGCTGAATCACTGGGACAGACCTAATAGTCTGCCATGCAACATTTTAGAATTAATATACTTAAAGGGTGAACATTCTGTTTCCTTCCTTTAACACTTTAATAGCCATAATTTTTTAGCATGGTATCATTTTCTAAGCTGGTTTTTGCCATTTAAAGAGTGGCAGTGCCTAGCTAGTAAAATGCCTCACATACAGTAGGTACAGAGTGAAAATATCTGTTGATTCATTGATTAAGAAAGGCTTCTTCAGTCCTCTAGTTAACTTTCTATATTTAAATCAAAAGACTTTAAAAGAGCCCAATTCTAAGATGAATTGTCACATTAAAGATAATTTTTTGGAAAATTTAAAAATGATTCAGAAAAAATGTAAGTTAAAATATAACAATCTAGTGTTTAAGTCCCTAAGTAACTAACTCATGGACTGTGAACAGAAGAGTTTAAAAGCCTCAGTTTTAAAATACTGGTATTCTCAACATAAATGAACTAGCAAAACAGAAACAATACAGAGAACCAACTGATGGTTGCCAGATGGAAGCAGGGTTAGGAGGTTGGGCGACAAAGGTGAAGGGATTAAGAAGTACAATTGGTAGTTATAAAATAGTCATAGGGATGTAAAGTACAGCACAGGGAACACAGTCAATGATATTGTAATATTGTGCCAGATGAGTACTAGACTAATAAGGGTGATCATTTTTAAGCTATATAAATGTCCAATCACTATGTTGTAACACCTGAAACTAACATAATGTTGTATGTCAACTGTAATTGATACAATAAAACAGACAACTGTTTTGCTTATGGTGATAAGACTTTTCATTTTTTACATATATTAAAATTTTTCTGCAATAAGAATGGTATTTTTATAATTAAGGAAACTGATCTCACTCTGAATAAACCACGATTCTTAACACTTTCTATACAGTGTGGGTTTATTTTTTCAGATATAATCTATAGAAATTAAGTATTCAGTAATTCATGCATAGGTCTCCAGAACAACTTAGAACAACTTATTACATAATATCGGCAGATTAAAGATAATTTTCTTCATTCATGGAATATTTTTCTTCCTTTAGAATGACTGTCTCTACCTCTGTATTCTTTTCAAGCAGGTGCAGGTTTTTCTCCACCGAACACTGATTATAGACCTTTCTTGGTAACAAGCACAAATATAACATTTTCCCTTGATATAGGTATGGTTTTATATGTCTTTTAACTTTTTGTATGTAACCTTTCAATGACGTTAAAGTGCTTCAACCACAATGAAACCAAAATGGAATGAGCTACTTTGTGTGGTAGTAAGTTCCCTACCAATGGACGTATTCAAAGCAGAGATCTCTCATAAGGGATTCTTGTGCTGGGTGGGAGGTTATATATGCTAAATTTTATCGCCCCTTTTGATTTTGAAATAATGTTTTGGTAAGCCTACTTTAAATCTACAATGGATCATAGACAGGTCTCTGTTGTGTTGAGCCCTCTCCCCCAGCTCACTGTTTAAATCAACCAGAGAAGATGCCCTTCTGATGCAGCGTAACATAGCGAGTTTTCTGATTACTCCCTGTGGAGACCCATTCCCTTAATATTAACAGTTTCTTGCTATTCGAAATTATTGAAATGTGCTAAAATAATGCAGTCAGCCAAATGTCACTGTATAACTTACATATGGATCTGTTGCAGCCTGTAAAAACACTGTCTCCATGAGGGACAGCCAAAATGAAGAATTATGTGGGAGTAATAAAATATGATAACTAGGCCTGCAACCTCAAGTATAAACCCAGCTGCGCATGCACACACACACATCTACAGAAAAGCCTGCTAATAATAAAAGAAAAGAAAAGCCCAAATGACACGTTCAGCATGGGCACACTTACTGCACGGCACGGCTGGTCGGGGAACTGTCCTTTCAGCACCACAGCAAGAAGCCCTGGCGCAAGCCTAAACACAAGCAACCCAAGCTGGCTGGTGAGAAAAATTTGTTAAAGCTCCTATAAAGACAGCAACAAGCAACTGTATGGTTGTTTGTTTTTTGAGTATGCTATGTCCTACTTCATAATCCCTTATTAATTTAACATAAAATCCTTCAAATATTTTGGTAAAAGTTGACAAAACACCAAGTGAAAACCAAAGGTATAGTAAGTCAGCGCTTCTCAAACTCAAAGAAACCAGTAACTGGCCTGAACTATCAAGAACTGCTTTGCAATACCCACCACCAGCCCAACTAAGAAACACAACACATTTACACATCCCTTATCATATTCAAGGAACATGCTTGCAGCCCTCTCCAGGGACATCCTCAGTTTCTAGGACAGAGAATGCCTGCTGAATACCAAACCATCAGTACCACCCCCCCTTTCCAAGCAATCAAATTCTTTCAGGGAGAATTGAAGGCCTCATGGGTCATGAGTTCCAAAGGAAAAAATGCTGCAGTATTTCAAGAACCAGGTTACAGGCAATGTGCTACAAAGCTTTCAGCATTTTAAGTCTGATTCCCCTGAGATGCATACCGGGTGGTAATGTAATCCAGCCATTTGCATTACACATCAAAAAAAAAATTATTTTGAGAAAAGAAAAAAGCTCCCCACCCCCAAATATCTTCCAATGCACACGAAGAGAAGTATGGAGAGATTGTGAAACAGTGAAAACCTACCACACCCGACACCTCCTTTGAAAAGCTAAAACATCCCCCAGCCCTAACACGCGGCTACCTCTCTGAAGGCTCTCCAGGTTCAAACTTGAGAAAACTGTTATAAAAAGCACTCTCCCACTTTGCCCTCAAAGCCCTCACCCACACTTCCTGCTTCCATCCCTGCTTCTCTGGTGCCCACTGTGCATTAAAAGCATTTTTCCCTGTAGGTAGAGCTTGCTCCATGCTAATTATTTCTCCCTCCCCCTGAATTAGCCAGATGCAATGCAAAGTTTCTTCTATCCATCCCCCCCAACAGATGACATCCTTTTATTATGAACACTGATGCCGAATCTTGGGATCTCCGGATATAAAATGTATTCCATGTTTCAAAAACTGCAGTGTAAGTGAGGAAGAGGGCAGAGGGTGGAGTAGTTGGAAGGAATGCATCTTTTTTATTAGGCTGAAAAAGGATTCTCACTCCACCCCACCTCGCGGCTGGGGCCACTGAGGGGGTCTGAAAACCCTGGCTGACCCCTGGAAAGTTAGCTGCCAAGTCTCCACGGGTGGTTGCTACTGGCATGGAGGGGATGGAGCTCTCGGGAAAATGCAGAGGCTTTGCGGTCCCCCAAGTATCAACAGAGATCTAGAGAGGAAGGGTCCAAGCCTGTGGAGCTGGGTAGTCCCATAAGCCCAACGCTAACAAGAAGTCCAGGGTGCTGATGGTGGTGGTAAGGTGGGGGAGGGAAGGGAGAGAGGACAGGAACAAGCTCTGCATCGGGTGGTGTGTGAGGCGGGGGAGGGGATATTCTGAAAGTGATGTACTCCCTAATGCAGAATCCTAGCCTTCCGAGGAAGGTCCCGGGGGCCCCCAACAGAGCCCCTGAGCACCCTGTCGGGAGGGGGACAGGCGCGTCTGAGTAAAGGACGGGGTCGGGGGCGGGTGGAGTCCTGGCTGTCCTAAGAACTCAGGACCCCCTGGTTTCTGCAGTTGGTAACAATCTGGAGCCTGATGGGGGAAAAGGATGCAGTAAGACATGGGGGAGGGGGTAGAGCTGAGGGGCTGCTGTAGGAAGATCCCGACAGCGCTGCCCTTCCCAGTACAACCCGACGAGGGGACCCGACTCTGCCCGGGCCCCGGGAGACTGGGTTTTAGGGGGTTGCACTACGATAGGGGCGCCGAAGACGGGTCAGTGTCCCCCAACACAGCCAAGAGACGAGGAGAGCGAGGGTGTGTGGGGTTGGGGGCCGGTGGTCCTCGATTCTCCTTAGGGACCCCCGGAAAGCACCGAAGTAAGAAGCAAGACTTCGAAACACCTGTCCAAAACAGAGAGGGCGGAAATCCAGTTCCACGGCCCCTCGAGCCCCGCCGCGCACTCTGCGGCAAAGCCCCTGACTGGAGATGAGCGAGCCCCGCTCCAAGGTCCCGAGGGGAGAGGGGGAACCCGGCGGGCGAGGAGCGGCGCTGGGGCGGGGGCTCTGGGGCGACTTACGGCAGAGGCGGCGAGAGAGGGAGCGGCGGCCCTAGCGCGGGGCCCGGGAGGCGCGGCCGGACTGCAGAGGAGCCGAGGCTGCGGCGGGCGGGACTGCGGTGGGCGCCATCTTGGAGCGCTCCCCGCGCCCGCCCCCCGCAACGCCCGAGTCCTTGCATAATTGATAACTCGCGCCCGCCGCACGCCGCCGCGCGCGCCCCCGCTGCCGGGCCCCCCGCCCGCCCCGCCCCCGCGCCGACCCCCGGCGCGCGCGCCCCCCGCCCGCCCGCTCGCCCGCCCGCGGCCCCCACTTGCGCGCGCCGCCCCCGTCCCCCCGCCCGCCCGCGGCCCACCTACTCCTCTTGTAAGGCGCGCCCGCTCGTCCGCAGCGCCCCGCGCTGCCCGCGCGCCCGCTGGCTGGCTCTCAGGCCGGCGTCCCCGCGCCGCCCGGACCGGATCCAGGGCGAGGGAGCAGGGCGCCGGCAGAGGGCGCCTCACCGGAGCGCCTCACCAGAGCGCCTCGCGAGTGTCCCCGGGCCCGCCTACCCGACGCCCCCGCGGAGCCGTGCGGGAGAAGCCTCTCCCCTTTCCGCCCCTCCCTGCCTGCACCCCCACCCCCATCCCGGGGCTGAGCACCCCGACGGGGTCGCGGGGCTCCGGCCGAGTGCCCTCCGGGACCTGGGTGTTGAAACCCAGAAGGTGCTGTGTTGCCTCGAGTGCCCCTTGGCCCTTCTAAGTGCCAAACCTTACCTTTTTCCTAAACGGCAGTCGCAGAAGGAAATACCCGATAATATTGCCATGCTCAGTTCTTGGAGTTTCTGACATCGATAAACACAGGGAAGTCAATTCACATGATCTTTGGCCAAATGAAAAAACGAAACACAGAAGTCCGTCGACAGTAGAGTCTTGTGATTCAGTGATCAGGGTCCCGGTGTGAGGTGTAGGGAAATACCGCTTCCCTGAAAGCCACTGGGGCTCAAACTGCGTAAAGATCGCTTTTGAATCTGTTTGTCCATCCGTAAAGTAGTCACGAGCATTTGAACTGCTTATTCCACACTCTTACAAGGATCTAGATAATGAGAGTGAGAACTCTTAGCATTTTATTGTACCTCTCTTCTACATGTTTCTCCCACAAGTTTAGTTAAGAATGAAAAACTATAGTCAGGCTGCCACTTACTAACTGCGTAAACTTGGACATGAAAACCTAAGCTTCAGTGTTCTTGCCTGTGAAAGGGAACAGTCATGGTAACAACCTGACAGGTTTATTGTGAGGATTAAAAAATAGAGTGCATTTCACACATTTACAACACAACTTGGCACACAGTATGCCTATAACATAGTGTGCCTACTACATACATTTTAAAATAGGCTTTACTGAAATATAATTGTCATGGGATAAACTACGCATGTTTAGAGTGAATGGTTTTGCCATATGAATACATGCATGAAACTATCACCACCATCAAGTTAATGAACATACCCATCACCTCCAAAAGTTTTCCCATGTCTCCTTATAATTCCTCCATGCTACACTCCCACACTGACTCCCTCTCCAGGCAACACTAATCTTTCTATTACTGTACATTAGTTTACATTTTCTAGAACTTAAAACAAATGGATTCATACATTATGTACTTTTTTTTTATGGCTTCTTCCACTCAGCATAATTATTTTGAGATTATTCTGTTTTCGATTATTCAGTTTTCTATTTTTTAAATGTATTTTATTGATTACGTTATTCTAGTTGTCCAATATTTTTCTCCGCTTTATTCCCCTCTGCCCTGCAAACCCCCTCCCACCCACATTACCCCCTTAGTTCATGTCCATGGGTCATACATATAAGTTCTTTGGCTTCTCCATATCCTATACTACTCTTAACCTCCCCCTGTCTATTTTGTACCTACCATTTATGCTTCTAATTCCCTGTACGTTTTCCCCCATTCTCTCCCCTCCCCCTCCCCACTGATAACCCTCCACGTGATCGCTATTTCCGTGATTCTGTTCCTTTTCTAGTTGTCCGCTTAGTTTGTTTTTGTTTTTGTTTTTAGGTTCAGTTGTTGGCAGTTGTGAGTTTGTTGTCATTCTACTGTTCATAGTTTTGATCATCTTCTTTTTTTGGATAAGTCCCTTTAACATTTCATGTAATAAGGCCTTGGTGATGATGAATTCCTTTAACTTTACTTCACCTGGGAAGCACTTTATCTGTC